>WNYA01002018.1:0-28161 GCA_019512145.1 Engystomops pustulosus
CACATTGGTCAGTGCTAGGTCTCAGGTGTGTTACATCTCCCATTCCTTACACTGGTCAGTGCTAGGTCTCAGATGTGTTACATCTCCCATTCCTTACACTGGTCAGTGCTAGGTCTCAGGTGTGTTACCTCTCCCATTCCTCTTATGATCCGTGAGCACAGTTATCGGATGAAGAGTCCCTCCAAAAGTGTTGCCAGACTTCAAATGCCCCTTAATGGCAAGGGCTTCTCGATTACCAATATATATTCCTCTCCAAGAAGAAAACTTTCTAGAGAAATATGCACACAAGGCCTAAGTCTGGTGAGAGTGGAAGACCCCTGAGACAACACTGCACCTACTACTTACTCGGAGGGCATCAACCTCCCACAACAAACGGTAGAGAGAGGGTCAGGTTGAACCAAAACCGGGGTGACGGAGATGCGCTTTTAAGTTTCAAACGCTGTGCAAGGGCAGGGACCAATTGTTCGGATCAGCACCCTTACGGGTCAGATCCGTGAGGGGTTTGGGATACGGAAAAGTTCTTTATAAAGTTCGTTAATAGTTAGCGAAACCTAAAAAACGTTGTAGGCCTAAGATTGGTAGGGAACGAACCCAGTTGTGAGCGCCTGAACTTACTGGATCCATCTGTACATCAGAGGGAGTCACAACAATAACCTAAGAAGGAAACCTCTGGACGCCAAAAACACACTTTTCCAGCTTAGCGAAGAGGTGGTTTTGCGCAACTGGTAAGTACCTTGGGCGGAGATGTTGCTGGTGAGAAACCATATCAGGAGAGAAAATCAAAATATCGTCTAGATACACCACCATAAAACAAGAGTAATCATGAAAGATGGAGTAAACCCTTGGAACACCGCTGGGGCATACTCAAACAAGGGCATAAACCAGGTATCAAAGTGCCCCAAAGGTGTATTAAATGCAGTCTTCCACTCATCCCCTCTCGGATCCGAATCAGGTTATAAGCCCCTCTGAGAATCTATTTAGAGAAAACTGGGCCCCAGAAACCTGATTTAAGAGATCCGGGATCAAGGGGAGAGGACCTGAGTTTTTTACCGTTATCTTTTTTTCTCGATAATCAATACACGGCCGTAAACCACCATCGATCCCGGTCCCAGTGGGCGACTCAGAGGGACGGATATGTCCGATTGCCAAACTCTCATCATATAACTCTTCAGTGCCTCCCGTTCTGGTACTGACAGGTTATATATACGACCCTTGGCAATCTAGCATCAGGAAGAAGGTCAATTTTACAATCAAACTCCCTGTGAGGAGGAAGGACTTGGGACAAGGGTTTTGAAAACACATCTGAGTAATCCGAGAGAAAACCTGAAGACTCTGATCTTCCGCCAATACTGTAAACAATGAACTTTGGACAGGTGATCCTTACAGTGAGGACCCCAATGGACCAGCTCCAGAGTTTCCCAATTAATTACCGGATTATGATCCGGAGCCAGGGTAGACCAAGAATGACATTTTCAGACAAGTTTTCCATAACAGGAAGAACACCATTCTTCATGCATAGCTCTACCATAAGCTTTATCTGCGGGGTTCGGAATTTGACAACCTGCCTGTAGAGGGGTCAAATCCGCACCCGACATCTGGATAGGAGTGGACAATGGAATCAATGACATTGCAAAACTGAGAGACAAAATTATAATCAATTAATTAGACGCAGCACCTGAATCCAAAAAGCGCGACCAGTGCAGGAAACAGACTGAAACTAACCGTACAAGGTAAATACATTCAGACACAACTGGAGTACCTGAGTCCCGGCAGTCCCCGACTACTGCTTAGGAGCGGAAGTTTTCCTGCTGCTGCCTCTTGGAACAGGTGTTGACCAGATGATCAGGACTTCCACAGTAGAAACAAAGATGACGTCTCAGTCGATGTTGCTTCCGCTGTGCAGGAGAGATGCTATCCAGCTCCATGGATTCCAATTCTGGACTACCTGGAGACAGACTGGCCGTGGCTGACAGTCAGAGGAACACCCGAGGTGATCGCCTCGATCTTAGGCGGACGATCAACTCGGATGACCAGAGTCATAGCATCATCTAATGTCTGAGGCTCGGCATAAGTAAGACTAAGTCCTGTACTCGGTCTGACAGTCCGGATATAAATTGGTCTTTTAGGGCGCAGTATCCATTGCTAGTCAGTCACATACTGTCTGAACTGGGCACAAAATCTTGCTGTGTCGTTTTCCCTGACACAGAGATCTGAGGTGGGAAACGCAGTGCTCGGCGGTCAGTTCGTCATAAATCTGGCCTAAAGCAGAAAAAAAAGCGTCAGAGAAGAGCGGGATGGAGAGTCAGGTGGGAGAGAAAAGGCCCAATTTTGCGGATCCCCACGCAAAGGGAAATTACCACGCCCACTCTTTGAATCTCTGTGCCGATGAACGAGGACGTAAAGAAAATAAAGTTTAGCCCTCCCGAAATGAAAAAAATTTCTTACGGTCACCAAAAAAAAACGTCAGGGAGAGGAACCTTAGGTTCAGGTGTGGGTGGCAGTGGATCCTGCGTTGATGTCTGCCGTGGAACCTGCATAGATTCCTGAATTTGGAGACGGGAGGCTAGATCCTGAACAGCTGAGTTGGGTCGGAATGAGCGACACAGATGACAAGGTCAATGGGAGGAGAGAATGTAGCAGTCGATCAGGTGCAGACCTAGTGGCCAGTGTTTCTGTTAGGATTGGTACACACAAAGACAGGGGATAGTGTGCCCTGAGCTTGCCCCAACCTCTGTCCCTTCCTATAGCCCCCCCACGCTAAACCGTGGGGCGACTACTTGAAGACTCGAGATACGCTGGATACTTGAGGGAATGGGAAACACAAACAGACTGACCAACATAAAACAAAAAGAATCGTAAAAACAGCCGAGTCACAACGAGAGGTACGTCAATAGCAAAATCAGTAGGCAAAGAGTCAAGTCAAAAAACTAGCCGAGGTCCAACGATACAGATACAGTACTGAGCAATACAACCTAGTAGCAGCGAGTGGAGAAAGGGATTTTCACACACTGGCACAGGTTACTAGTGAAGCTGCAATTTATGCAGCAGAACTCCACCTCAGAACCTGATAGGAGCTGGACAGCATCTGGGAATAACACCCTCATGGTGCAGAAAAACCAGCACCAAGCAGAGGTTCAAAGTCCCAGCCACTCCTAGACAGCGCGAGATCTTAGCAGCCGCTGCCCAGGACGAGAGTGGAGTTTGCGCGGATACGCGCGGGGTTCGGAGAACGCTGCTGGTACCACCAGAAGAACCAGAAGTCCCAGCAATCTCCCTAGCGAACCTGACATCAGGTGTTTCATCTCCCATTCCTCACATTGGTCAGTGCTAGGTCTCAGGTGTGTTACTCTCCCATTCACTGCAGCTAGGTCTAGGTGTTACTCCCTCTCACACTGGTCAGTGCTAGGTCTCAGGTGTGTTACATCTCCCATTCCTCACAGTGGTCATGCTAGTCTCAGGTGTGTTACCTCTCCATTCTTCACACTGGACCGTGCAGGTCTCAAGTGTGTTACATCTCCCATCCTCACACTGGTCAGTGTAGGTCTCAGGTGGTTACCTCTCCCATTCTTCACACTGGTCTGCTAGGTCCTCAAGTGTGTTACATCTCCCATTCCTCACCACTGTCAGTGCTAGGTGTCAGGTGTGTTACCTCTCGATTCCTCACATTGGTCAGTGCTAGGTCTCAGGTGTGTTACATCTCCCATTCCTCACACTGGTCAACTGCTAGGTTTCAGGGTGTTACATCTCCATCCTCAACACTTGCAGTGCTAGGTCTCAGGTGTGTTACATCTCCCATTCCTCACACTGGTCTGCTAGGTCTCAGGTGTGTTACATTTCCCATTCCTCACACTGGTCAGTGCTTGGTATCAGGTGTGTTACCTCTCCCATCCTCACATTGGTCAGTGCTAGGTCTCAGGTGTGTTACATCTCCCATTCCTCACACTGGTCAGTGCTGGTCTCAGATGTGTTACCTCTACCATTCTCACAGGTCAGGGCTAGGTCTCAGGTTGTGACATCTCCCATTCCTCACACTGGTCAGTGCTAGGTCTCAGGTGTGTTTACCTCTCCCATTCCTCACACTGGTCAGTGCTAGGTCTCAGGTGTTGTTACATCTCCCATTCTACATTGGCAGTGCTAGGTCTAAGGTGTGTTACCTTCCCATTCCTCACATGGTCAGTGCTAGGCTAAGGTGGGTTACCTTCCCATTCCACACGGTCAGTGTAGGTCTCAGGTGTGTTCACTCCATTCCTCACATTGGTCATTGCTAGGTCTCAGGTGTGTTTCATCTCCCATTCTCAATTGGTTCAGTGCTAGGTCTCGTGTGTTACGTCTTCCCATTCCTTACACTGGTCAGTGCTAGTCTCAGGTGTGTTACATCTCCCATTCCTCACACGGTCAGTGCTAGGTCTCAGGTGTGTTACATCTGCCCATTCCTCACACTGGTCACTGCAGTCTCAGGGTGTTTACATCTCCCACTTCCTCACATGGTCAGTGCTAGGTCTCAGGTGTGTTACATATCCCATTCTCAGTGGTCAGTGCTAGGTCTCAGGTTGTGTTACCTCTCCCTCTTCACACTGGTCGTGCTAGGTCTCAAGTGTGTTACATTCCCATTCCTCACACTGTGTGCTAGGTCTCAGGTGTGTTCCTCTCCCATTCTCACACTGGTCACTGCTAGTTTCAGGTGTGTTTACATCTCCCATTCCTCACACTTGTCATTGCTAGGTCAGGTGTGTTACATCTCCCATTCCTCTACTGGTCATGCTAGGTCTCAGGTGGTGTTACTCTCCCATTCCTCACACCTGGTCAGTGCTAGGTCTCAGGTGTGTTACATCTCCCACATTCCTCACCCAACTGGTCAGTGCTAGGTCTCAGGTGTGTACCTCTCCCATTCCTCATACTGGTACCGCAACACCACAAAAAAACAAAAAAAAAAAAACACAAAAAAACTGCTAGGTCTCAGAGTGGACCTCCCATTCCTCACACTGGTCAGTGCTTGGTATCAGGTGTGTTACATCTCCCATTCCTCACATTGGTCAGTGCTAGGTCTCAGGTGTGTTACATCTCCCATTCCTCACATTGGTCAGTGCTAGGTCTCAGGTGTTAGGATTGGTACACAAAAGACAGGGGATAGTGTGCCCTGAGCTTGCCCCAACCTCTGTCCCTTCCTATAGCCCCCCCACGATAAACCGTGGGGCGACTACTTGAAGACTCGAGATACGCTGGATACGTGAGGGAAGGGAAACACAAACAGACTGACAAACATAAAACACAAAAGAATCGTAAACAAGCCGGAGTCACAACGAGAGGGTATGTCAATAGCAAAATCAGTAGGCAAAGAGTCAAAGTCAAAAACTAGCCGAGGTAACAACAATACAGATACAGATACTGAGCAATACAACCTAGTAGCAGCGAGTGGAGAAAGGGATTTTCAAACACTGGCACAGGTGACTAGTGAAGCTGCAATTTATGCAGCCAGAACTCCACCTCCAGAACCTGATAGGAGCTGGACAGCATCTGGGAATTAACCCCTCATGGTGCAGAACAACCAGAGGTTCAAAGTCCCAGCCACTCCTAGACAGCGCGAGATCTTAGCAGCCGCTGCCCAGGACGAGAGGTGGAGTTTGCGCGGATACGCGCCGGGGTTCGGAGAACGCTGCTGGTACCACCAGAAGAACCAGAAGTCCCAGCAATCTCCCTAGTGAACCTGACAGTACCCCCCCCCCCTGACGGGGGGCCTTCGGACCCCTAGATCTTAAAGACGGCTTCTGAGGGTAGGTCTGATGAAATAACCTGAGTAACCGTGGAGCATGAACATCTCTAGCCGGAACCCAAGACCTATCCTCAGGACCAAAACCTTTCCAATGGACCAGGTACTGCAGGGAGTTACCTACCCATCTGGAATTCACCACCTTTTCCACCTCAAATTCCTGATTCCCCTCCACACTAGATGGAGGAGGAGAGTCAGAAAGAGGCACAACAGGCTCAACATAGCGCTTCAGAAGACTCTTATGGAAGGTGTTATGGACCCGCCACCCTGCTGGAAGTGTAATCTTGAAGGAAACCGGGTTAACAATATGAGTAACAACAAACGGACCCACAAACCTTGGCGCAAACTTCAAAGAGGGGACCTTCAATTTAAGGTTTTTCGTGGATAACCACACTTTATCCCCCACCTCAAACTTATCGGATTTAGTGCGCCTTCTTTCAGTTTGTTGGACCATAGAATTTTGTGCCCTCTGAATATTCTCCCGAACTTGTGACCAGAGCGAGCGCAACTTGGATGTAATAGCTTCTGCTCGAGGAATATTAGAGACAGGCACAGATGAAAAAGAGAAACGAGGATGAAAACCATAATTGCAGAAAAACGGAGATACCTGTGTGGACGAACTACAGTGATTATTAATAGCAAATTCTGCCAACGGAAGGAATTTCACCCACTGGTCCTGACTGTCCGAGACAAAGAGTCGCAGATATTGACTCATCTCCTGATTCATTCTCTCGGACTGACCATTAGACTCAGGGTGAAACGCCGACGAGAACGGCAAATTAACTTCCAGTCTAGAACAAAATGCTCGCCAAAATTTGGAAACAAATTGTACGCCCCTATCTGACACAATATCATCTGGTATACCATGGAGGCGCACAATATTCTGTATAAACAATTCAGCTAATTCTTCAGCTGAAGGCAACTTTTTTAATGGAACAAAGTGTCCCATTTTAGAGAAGCGGTCCACTACCACCCAAACCACTGAACAGCCTTGAGATGCTGGCAGATCAGTGACGAAGTCCATAGATACTTTAGACCACGGCCTGGTGGGAACTGGAAGCGGAAGAAGAGGCCCCTCAGGACGTCTCCTGGGAGTCTTTCCTCGCGCACAGACCTGACAGGCTTGGACAAATGCGTGCACATCCTTAGTCATGTGAGGCCACCAGTAACTTCTCTTTAAGAGATCCAAGGTACTCCGCATTCCCGGATGACCTGCCAATACCGAGCAATGCGTCTCCTCCAACACTCTCAAACGACAAGAAAGAGGAACAAATAATTTGCCTTCCGGAAGGTCTTTAGGTGCAGATCTTTGTCCTGCTAAAATTTGAGAGGAGAGGTGGGAGGAGACAGCTGCCAACACAACACCTGGAGACAAAATATTACTGTCAGCAGCCTCTGGAAGCTCAGGAGTCCCGAAGCTACGGGACAAGGCATCAGCCTTCACATTTTTTGACCCAGGTCGGTAGGTGACCACAAAATTGAAGCGAGAGAAAAACAAGGCCCACCTAGCCTGACGTGAGTTCAAGCGTTTAGCCGTATCCAAATACACTAAATTCTTATGATCCGTGAGCACAGTTATCGGATGAAGAGCTCCCTCCAAAAAGTGTTGCCAGACTTCAAATGCCCCTTAATGGCAAGGAGCTCTCGATTACCAATATCATAATTCCTCTCACAAGAAGAAAACTTTCTAGAGAAATATGCACAGGGCCTAAGTCTGGTGAGAGTGGAAGACCCCTGAGACAACACTGCACCTACTCCTACCTCGGAGGCATCAACCTCCACAACAAACGGTAGAGAGAGGTCAGGTTGAACCAAAACCGGGGCTGACGAGAATGCCGCTTTTAAAGTTTCAAACGCTGTGCAAGCGGCAGGGGACCAATTGTTCGGATCAGCACCCTTACGGGTCAGATCCGTGAGGGGTTTGGCGATCACGGAAAAGTTCTTTATAAAGTTCCGTTAATAGTTAGCGAAACCTAAAAAACGTTGTAGGGCCTTAAGATTGGTAGGCCGAACCCAGTCTGTGAGCGCCTGAACCTTACTCGGATCCATCTGTACATCAGAGGGAGTCACAACATAACCTAAGAAGGAAACCTTCTGGACGCAAAAAACACACTTTTCCAGCTTAGCGAAGAGGTGGTTTTTGCGCAACCTGGTAAGTACTTGGCGGAGATGTTGCTGGTGAGAAACCATATCAGGAGAGAAAATCAAAATATCGTCTAGATACACCACCATAAACACACCGATGTAATCATGAAAGATGGAGTTCATAAACCCTTGGAACACCGCTGGGGCATTACTCAAACCAAAGGGCATAACCAGGTATTCAAAGTGCCCCAAAGGTGTATTAAATGCAGTCTTCCACTCATCCCCTTCTCGGATCCGAATCAGGTTATAAGCCCCTCTGAGATCTAATTTAGAGAAAACTTGGGCCCCAGAAACCTGATTTAAGAGATCCGGGATCAAGGGGAGAGGACCTGAGTTTTTTACCGTTATCTTATTTAATTCTCGATAATCAATACACGGCCGTAAACCACCATCCGATCCCGGTCCCAGTGGGCGACTCAGAGGGACGGATATGTCCGATTGCCAAACTCTCATCAATATAACTCTTCAGTGCCTCCCGTTCTGGTACTGACAGGTTATATATACGACCCTTTGGCAATCTAGCATCAGGAAGAAGGTCAATTTTACAATCAAACTCCCTGTGAGGAGGAAGGACTTGGGACAAGGGTTTTGAAAACACATCTGAGTAATCCGAGAGAAAACCTGGAAGACTCTGATCTTCCGCCACTACTGTACATAATGAAACTTTGGACAGGTGATCCTTACAGTGAGGACCCCAATGGACCAGCTCCAGAGTTTCCCAATTAATTACCGGATTATGGATCCGGAGCCAGGGTAGACCAAGAATGACATTTTCAGACAAGTTTTCCATAACTAGGAAAGAACACCATTCTTCATGCATAGCTCCTACCATAAGCTTTATCTGCGGGGTTCGGAATTTGATCAACCCTGCCTGTAGAGGGGTCAAATCCGCACCCGACATCTGGATAGGAGTGGACAATGGAATCAATGACATGCAAAACTGAGAGACAAAATTATAATCAATTAAATTAGACGCAGCACCTGAATCCAAAAAGGCGCGACCAGTGCAGGAAACAGACTGAAACTTAACCGTACAAGGTAAATACATTCTAGACACAACTGGGAGTACCTGAGCTCCCGGCAGTCCCCCCGACTACTGCTTAGGAGCGGAAGTTTTCCTGCTGCTGCCTCTTGGAACAGGTGTTGACCAGATGATCAGGACTTCCACAGTAGAAACAAAGATGACGTCTCAGTCGATGTTGCTTCCGCTGTGCAGGAGAGATGCTATCCAGCTCCATGGATTCCAATTCTGGACTACCTGGAGACAGACTGGCCGCTGGCTGACAGTCAGAGGACACCCGAGGTGATCGCCTCGATCTTAGGCGACGATCAACTCGGATGACCAGAGTCATAGCATCATCTAATGTCTGAGGCTCGGCATAAGCTAAGACTAAGTCCTGTACTCGGTCTGACAGTCCGGATATAAATTGGTCTTTTAGGGCGCAGTCATTCCATTGCTAGTCAGTCACATACTGTCTGAACTGGGCACAATAATCTTCTGCTGTCCGTTTTCCCTGACACAGAGATCTGAGGTGGGAAACTGCAAGTGCTCGGCGGTCAGGTTCGTCATAAATCTGGCCTAAAGCAGAAAAAAAAGCGTCAAGAGAAGAGCGGGATGGAGAGTCAGGTGGGAGAGAAAAGGCCCAATTTTGCGGATCCCCACGCAACAGGGAAATTACCACGCCCACTCTTTGAATCTCTGTGCCCGATGAACGAGGACGTAAAGAAAAATAAAGTTTACAGCCCTCCCGAAATGAAAAAAATTTCTTACGGTCACCAAAAAACACGTCAGGGAGAGGAACCTTAGGTTCAGGTGTGGGTGGCAGTGGATCCTGCGTTGATGTCTGCCGTGGAACCTGCATAGATTCCTGAATTTGGAGACGGGAGGCTAGATCCTGAACAAGCTGAGTTAGGGTCTGGACCTGAGCGACCACAGCTGACAAAGGCTCCATGGGAGGAGAGAATGTAGCAGGTCGGATACAGGATGCAGACCTATGTGTGGCCAGTGTTTCTGTTAGGATTGGTACACAAAAGACAGGGGATAGTGTGCCCTGAGCTTGCCCCAACCTCTGTCCCTTCCTATAGCCCCCCCACGCTAAACCGTGGGGCGACTACTTGAAGACTCGAGATACGCTGGATACTTGAGGGAAGGGAAACACAAACAGACTGACAAACATAAAACACAAAAGAATCGTAAACAAGCCGGAGTCACAACGAGAGGGTACGTCAATAGCAAAATCAGTAGGCAAAGAGTCAAAGTCAAAAACTAGCCGAGGTCACAACGATACAGATACAGATACTGAGCAATACAACCTAGTAGCAGCGAGTGGAGAAAGGGATTTTCAAACACTGGCACAGGTTACTAGTGAAGCTGCAATTTATGCAGCCAGAACTCCACCTCCAGAACCTGATAGGAGCTGGACAGCATCTGGGAATTAACCCCTCATGGTGCAGAACAACCAGGCACCAAGCAGAGGTTCAAAGTCCCAGCCACTCCTAGACAGCGCGAGATCTTAGCGATGATCTGTAGTTACAATGTCAGGATTTGCAATCACTGACTACTACCTTGCTAGAGCGTGTGGAAACTCTAGAAAATCGCTCACATAGGAGTAACCTTCGTAGGTTACTTCGCTCAGTAGTGGGTCTCCCTGAACATATATCTCTCTAAGTTGACCGTAGGGAATATGAGGAAGATTTACCTAAAGCCTTGAGTCTGAATAGACGGCAGAAAATTGAGAGAGTGCACAGGGTTGGACTGCTTCACAAGGGGGAGCAAGGGAGCTCTTGTGGACAGACACTAAAAACAAGACAGACCATTGCGAAATATTTGAACTATTCTGACAAGGAGGACTTGTTACGAGCATATCGCAATTCTCGCTCTCCTCTACTTGTTCGAGGTCATAGGCTCTTGCAATTTAATCTAAGCACCCGTGCCATTAGAAAAAAGGGAGTTCACATAGGAGTGTATGGGGAAAATACTAATTGAAGTCTAAATTGTTCAAATAAGTTCCTAGCTTATTAGTGTTCTTATTTTACGTATTACGTAAAGGCCTTCGCTAGGTCACCAAAATTACTAAATGAAGGTGGTCACTTGGAATGTGAAGGGGCTGCGCTCCCCTCAGAAGCGCATTATGGTATTTTGTCATTTGAAACACCGGGCAAGGAGGACATGCCCATCCATCGACTAAGATAGCAGCTTAGGTGCGAAGCTCCATATCCCTGGTGCCTACTTCGCCCCTGAAAAGTCCAGCTCCCTGGCACCAAAGCACAGGAAGCACCCTAGCAAGGAGCCAGTACACCCCACGGCCGGACCCAAACTGAATCGGGTGGTGATCTCTCCCATTAGCTGATACCTGCAGCCGCTTAAGTCGGCAGCGGGCCTCCCCATGCACGAGCCGGCGCCATCTTGCAGAGCCACAGCCACGGAGAACAGAGGAGAGCGCGGTGGATAAATGGCGCCTGCGGCACCAGTGAAACGGGCTCTCCAGCCGGCAAAGACGACCCGGGGTGAGTCCTTGGAGAGTAAGCCACCCCAGAATATAATGGTTGTGGAGCAGGGAAAGAAAGCAGGGTCATAGGCAGCTCCAAAAGGGATCTCCCCTGCTCGGGGGGGGGGGGGGGGGGGAATTGGCAGCACAGTGTTGCAAGTGCTGAGAGGGCAGGGGGGCCTCCCTCAAACCAAAATATGCAGGAGGAGAATATAGGGGGCACCCCAACTTTCACGAGGTACCAGGAACCCTCTCCAGTATGGGCATCCTCACCAGAGTTGAATCCAGAGACCCAGATGAACTGGCATCCCCCAAGAGAGTCCATACAATCCTTCTTGCAGAATCTCCCCACTAAAGAGGACTTTAAACTACTGATAGCAGAAGTGAAGGATGCATTAAAAAAAATAATAAAAACGGAGATGCGGGTAGAGAAGACACTCTGGAGTCGGTTGCAGATGAAACTAGAAGCACTTTGTCACAAGTTAAAATGACAGTTGCCTCCAAAACAGATGTTCTGAGAGAAATGTCCAAGCATTTAGAAGACTTAGATAATAGAGGGAGACAAAATAACATAAGAGTGCGGGGGATCCCGGAGGTAGTGGGACGGGAGGATGTAAAAGCTACCCTGACATCCCTATTAGCAACAATCCTGGGGACAGCTCCGTCCGGATAAAGTTCGACAGAGCACACAGGTGTTAGGATTGGTACACAAAAGACAGGGGATAGTGTGCCCTGAGCTTGCCCCAACCTCTGTCCCTTCCTATAGCCCCCCCACGCTAAACCGTGGGGCGACTACTTGAAGACTCGAGATACGCTGGATACGTGAGGGAAGGGAAACACAAACAGACTGACAAACATAAAACACAAAAGAATCGTAAACAAGCCGGAGTCACAACGAGAGGGTACGTCAATAGCAAAATCAGAAGGCAAAGAGTCAAAGTCAAAAACTAGCCGAGGTAACAACAATTCAGATACAGATACAGAGCAATACAACCTAGTAGCAGCGAGTGGAGAAAGGGATTTTCAAACACTGGCACAGGTGACTAGTGAAGCTGCAATTTATGCAGCCAGAACTCCACCTCCAGAACCTGATAGGAGCTGGACAGCATCTGGGAATTAACCCCTCATGGTGCAGAACAACCAGGCACCAAGCAGAGGTTCAAAGTCCCAGCCACTCCTAGACAGCGCGAGATCTTAGCAGCCGCTGCCCAGGACGAGAGGTGGAGTTTGCGCGGATACGCGCCGGGGTTCGGAGAACGCTGCTGGTACCACCAGAAGAACCAGAAGTCCCAGCAATCTCCCTAGCGAACCTGACAACAGGGCATTGCTTCAGCTACAAATCCCAGGGACATTATATGTTGCTTACAAAAATTTGAATTGAAAGAGAGAATTATGATAGAAGCGAGAAAATGTGGAGATATTGACTTTGAAGGAGTCCAGCCATACCAAGATCTCTCCTGGCTGATTCTGCAAAAGAGGAAACATCTGCACCCCATACTAGACATTCTCCAACAATATAGCATTTTATATAGATGGTGCATTCTGTTAGCCCTTTCTACCACCAGGGATCAGCCACACTACGCTCCTTCTGGTACATTGAGTCCTTCTGCAGCACCTGGGAGATCCTGATTCCACCTATTCATGATTGGGAACTGGATTACCCACTTCCCACTATGCCTCCTGTACGGATTGCGGTTCAAAAGAAAAGGGGATGAAACCAACCTAGAGGTTTTTCCAAAGACTCTCAGCCCTGAAAGTGCCCTCTTATAGAGAGTTTTATTCTTTTATTCCTGCTCCTACTGACCTTGTTCTAAGGGCGTTATGCTATAGTTCTGTTCCAAGCTATTGCCTGGTCATGATCCCAAATGGCATTAGGGATCAGAGTTATGTTGTTCTTTCTAGTAGATAACTTTTATGATATTTTAGTATCACTCTTGGAAGGTGATTGGTTTACGTATTGCCTCAACCTTGGGGTCCTAATTGAGCTCATACCTTCTGAGGGAAGCTCATGGCAACTGGTTCTATCTCTCTAGTCTAGAGGGAAAGTAGGTTGGTCTCTACCCCACCCAGAAGGAGGTGAGCTAGACCTCCTTAGTTGGGTAATACTACTGAGATAGTAGAATAATATTTGTCTTTTTGTCTTGTGTCCCCCTACCTTCCTTTCTCTATTTGTGACCTCTCTTACTAGAAGATCCGCAGTGACCTAGCCAGCACCCGGACTACAGAGACAGTCCCTAGCCACCCTATCAGTAACAGAGGAAGGGACCCAAAGGCACACAGAAGAACCATTGCATCAGGTAACTACTCCTTCACAATATGGTTAAGATACTTACACTTAACATTAAGGGTTTGAATTCTCCAATCAAAAGACAGCTAGCACTAAGGAAGCTTAAGCAGAGTAGAGCTGACGTGGTCTTCATACAGGAAACACACTATGACTCAAAAGGTACCTTTGCTATATCCAACAGCGTATGTAGCCTCACACGATAGTAAAAAGGCAGGTGTAGCAATCTTGCTCACTGCCACTTGCTCTATACGGGTGTCATCGGTAGTATCTGACCCATTGGGTAGATATATCATACTACACGGAAAGCCTGTGCACTTATGTAACGTCTATGTGCCAAATTCAGCCCAGATTTGGCTCCTGAATAAGATAGCCAAATCCCCTACTGCACCTCTAATCATTGGGGGTGATTTCAACCTTAAATTTTCAGAATCCATGGACAGGATGGTGTTTGGAGGAGCGCCCTTAGGTAGATCCCAAAAAGGCGTCTCGGGGAGCGGTGATCCTTCGCCGAGGCTACTTCGTTTTAACCCATGCATTACAATGTGCTAATCTAATCATTTCCCCTACAAGTATGGCTCTGGTGGTATGTTTAGGATGATGACTGGAGTAATGTAAGATGGTGTTGCCTGCTGTGGGTTTTCTGGGGTGAGAGGTGGAGATAAACTCTCCAGCCACTCCACATAGTTTGAGATCCAAGAAATTGATCTCATTAGCACTTGAATAATGTGTGAAACGTAAACTGAAATCATTGTTATTTAAATACTGTATGAATGAGGGTATGGCAGGAGGAGATCGTTGATGTACCTGCCATACCACTCAATATTTGACAAAAAAAGATTTTCCTCGGTATACATAAACTGAAGCTCCCACCATGACATGACCAGGTAGGCCAATGAGGGCAAATATTTCATGAGATGATGTGTCATGAGATGATGTGTAACCTGCATAATGTATTCTTTCAAGTCCTTGAGTAATTGCTGTATGAGTTTAAATGAAATTATATTGCCTTAATTGCAATGGTGTATGGAATGGATGTATAAAGTGAAACTACATCCCAACCCAACCAATAATAGATACTGTGCCATGTATGTTGGTTAAGATTTCTAAGGACATCAGAGGACTCTCTTAACCAGGGGTTTTAAAAGGATATCGAACAACTCACCCATTTTTTCACAGAACCCATACCAGAAATGATAGGTCTCATAGGCGGAGGAAAAGTATTTTTATGAGTTTTGGGTAAACCTTGTATTATAGGAATATTGGTTCATGCACTTTTAGATATTCACCCTGTCTTGGTGTGATTATGCCTAAAGAGGTACCATCATTAAAATCTGAGAACAATAAAGTGACCTGTCCCTAAGGACAACAGTGACCCCTTGTCCGACATCTTGATAATTAAATCAGTGTTATTTTTTTATTCGGAAAGGGCATGAGATTGTCGTATGGACAAGTTTCCCCTACCCCTAATTGATGTATTTTGTTTTAGATTATGCAAGTCACGCATAATTCTCTCCTGAAAAATCCTCATGGAATGTGTGCGTGACTGTACCGGGTAAAAGAAGTGATTGCTGACTTTGATATCACTAGAAAAATTAACCACCTGATCATTGACAGAGGTGGTATCGAGCGATGTCAAATTCAGCAATGTGAGTTGTCCTGGAAATTGAAGTTACTGAGATTACAGTCAGATTTCATGATGTCACGATTAACATTATTAGAGATATGCAAAGTATCATCATCTCTGAGAAAATGTCTCTTGATTGTGAGATCACGAACAAATTTGTTAAACAAAGTTCACACAGACTAAATAAGAGAGGGTACCCTCGGTGGGCACTTAATAGGGCTGTTCAGATTGCCAGCAAAAAAGATCCCATTTCTTTATTAAATACAAAATCTTGTACCTCCAATGCTAATACATCTAGCAACTCACCAGTGCTTTCTCTCCAATATAGTTGTCAATTTCATGACATTAAACAGATAGTTCTGAAACATGTTCCTCTGTTACGGGACGATGACAAAATGGATCATATCCTAAGAAGAAGTTTTATTCAACACTGTGCCCGTCTTGGATTTGAGCTGGATCATGCTTGCACAAATTTTGGATGTCTCTATGCTGGAGTGAGGATCCGTGCCCACCCCTACACAGCGTTTCCACGTGGTAGGAGCTGAATGCTAAGTTTTTTGACTTCAGACGTACTTCTAACCCTGTCTCAGCCACTAACAATACTTCCCAACCTCAGGGCTATACTGAAGCAGTTTGGTTCCTTGTCAGGCTATGACGTCAATGCATCCAAAACAGAAGCACTACCGGTGAATATCCCTGGTGAAATGGTTAGGCAGTCAAAAGCAAACTACAAATTCACCTGGAAGGCTAACATCATAAAATACTTAGGAGTAAACCTAACTCCCTCATATGCCACAATATACAAGCACAATTACCCAAGCATGATCAAAGAGATTAGAATGTTCTTATCTAAATGGAACAGTCTACCGATTTCCTTTTTTGGAAGGATAGCTGGCATCAAGCTGACTATCCTGCCCAAATTAATGTACCTATTCGAGACCTTAGCAGTCCATGTCCCCGTTTGGGTGCTAAAGACTCTACAGGCCTCCTTCCTCGCTTTGTCGGGTTGCGAAATCTGTTTTGCTGGCTCATAAATCGAAAGGGGGGCTATCTATGCCTGACCTTGTAAAATATTACTGGGCAGCACATCTCAGACTCATCCCAGCGTGGTCAAACCTCTGGGCCTACTCAGAGTGGATGGAAATAGAAAAATTTGGCTTGCGCCATATCATCCCAGTTCATATTTGTGGACTCCTGGAGCCCGTCAACCACCTGCCCCAACATTGGGACCAGTAGCATTTACTCTGAAGATTTGGCGAATATGTAGCGCAAAATTCCCACTTACCTTGGAAACTTCTTACATGCAGTTGTTCCTCCACACGCCAGCTATGTCCAATATGTTAAAGGGGCAGGACGCCAAACCTTGGCATGATAAATCATTGTTCCGATTTGCGGACATAGTAGATCATACAACTTTGAAAATCCTACCCTTTGACTCACTTAGGGAAAAAATTTATATACAGTTATCATCCCACTACCACTATCTCCAAATACGTCACCTGTTGCAGACAGTGGGAAGGACTGATATGGTCTCTATCCCTACTGAATTTGAATATATCTGTAAAATGACGACTCACACACCGGGATTGATCTCTAATATTTATGCACTTCTGCTACATCCAGACCCGAAGGCACAGGTCCCACACGTATACATGGCAAAGTGGGAGGAGATCATTGGAGCCCCAATCACACAAGATACTTGGCATAGCATTTGGAGGTACACAGCCCAAATGTCAACTTGAACAATACATAACGAGAATCAGGATAAACTATTATTTCATTGGTACTATACACCAGCTACACTACATCGTCTCTTCCCGGATACACCAGATGTATGCTGTTGCTGTGGGTTGCCAGGTGGAACTTTAAAACACATCTTTTGGTCATATGTACACAATCGATCATTTTGGGAAGAAGTGAAGAGTTTGCTTCAAGAAGTGCTCTCTTTAACCAACCCCCTAGACCCATTGTTCTACCTGCTGAATGTAACTGACATATCCATAGCCAAACCTGTCAGGAAGCTTAGTCTACACATCACCACCGCAGCCCGTTGCTTGATTGCGCAATTCTGGAAAAAGTCGACTCGACCCTCTCGAACACAACTAATGGCTAGGATAAGGGAAGTATGCAGTATGAAAACTCTAACGACCTCCCTCAATAACCAAACAGACCTATTTACCAGGGTGTGGGAACCATGGGACACGTACTGGGGATCGGTCCTGCGAAATGTCAGTCCCTAACATTCTAGAGACAAACAGTATCTTTACTACTTAGTAGCTTTCTACATCACCACCGCATCCCGTTGCTTGATTGCGCAAATCTGGAAGAAGTCGACTCCCCCCTCTCGAACACAACTAATGGCTAGGATAAGGGAAGTATGCCCCATTTGTCACCAACCCAGTTGTGATCCCTCAATGCACCTGTAACAGCAGAGGAGATACAACAGACATAAGGGCCCTTCCCAGTGGTAAGGCGCCGGGCCAGATGGCTACACGGGGGAATTTTACAAGGCTCTATATGAGCAAGTCGCCATTACTTTATCTAGCCTGTTCTCCAAACTGTTAGAGGGTTCTCCCATGTCCACACACATAAGTACAGCACATATCAAATTGCTTCTTAAAGAGGGTAAGGACTTGGAGAATCCTTCCACTTACCGACCCATCTCATTGATAGACGTTGATGTTAAAATTCTTTCCAAAATTCTGGCAAACCGGCTGGTTTGCCAGATGCCATCACTTGTCTCTCCTCTCCAAGTGGGTTTTATGGTGGGACGTTTAGCTGTGAAATCTAGGTCGGGTTTTGTTAGCAACTGATGCAACGTCTCGTATGGCCCTCAGGACTGTGTCTACTGCCTTGGTCACCATAGATGCCGAGAAGGCTTTTGATAATGTTCGTTGGGTGTGGCTATTGCAGGCGCTACATCGCATGGGATTTGAGGGCCCTTTCTGTAACTATCTAATATCCTTATATGGGAACCCTAGTGCTAGGATAAGTACACCGGCTTTCTCTCACGGCGATTCTTATTGCAGAAGGGCATGCGACAGGGGTGCCCCCTTTCTCCTCTGCTATTTAATCTAGCACTGGAACCCCTGGAGCGTGTATTGGCAGATACCACTGGATATGAGAAGAAAGCAGTGGGAGACAAGACACTGTGACTAGCCCTATTCGCTGATGATATTATTTTGTTTATGAAAGACCCAGTTCATCACCAGCTGTAATTGACTTGTTTTAAAAATTAGGAGGTTTCTCGGGCTTCCAGATAAACAAGACAGAGAGTGAATTTTATTTTTGGGTTCGGAGCGACAGGACAGACCTGACACGGCATATTATCATGGCAACGGAAGCACGGCTTTTTCTACAGCTATTGATACAGCTATTTCTTCTTTTGATCGCGAGTATTTCTTCGTGTATATCGGTCTTCTTTTGTGATTTTTTATGGATCTCTCATTACCAAGAGAATGTATTTAGCATCCTTAGATACAAATATCCTTTGCACTGTGGATCATGTGGCCTTTCTTTCATCACATGACTGGTTCATGTGGCCAGTGAACACAGCGCCTTTGTTGCCTTGGTGACCGGGAACACCGGAGGTTTTCATTTGTTAATCTTCTGTACTGATGATAAGAATTATGGTTGTATGAATGTGTATGTTTTTGTACATAATGGGGCACATTTACGTACCGGGTTCAGTCGCAATCCCGTGGCGCATTGTCCAATGAGGATTCGGGTCTGCCGGGATTCACTTAGGTCGTGCGCACGATATCCAGCAGGTGTTGCTGCTACGTCAAGGTCCGCCGGAGTTCACTACCTTTTTTCAAATCCGTCGGGTTGTCCTACGGCCACGCCCCCACATTTCTGTCGCGTGAACGCTGTAGCGTGCGCCAAAATCCCGGGGCAATTCGGCACAAAACGGAAATATTTGGTAAACCCGATGAAAGTGCGGAGTTCAAACCCTTAGTAAATGAGCCCCAATGTTTTAATATTGAAACCGGATTCATGCATGTGGATTTACTTCACCAATAACCTTGACCCTTCCATGTAGGAGGAGCATTGATATCCAGGTGTATAAATGGCAAGCATGGGTGGATTGAGGTAGACCATGCTTAAGAACAGTTTAGCTGTTTGAAAGGTGTTGGTGATTACGGGGATTGCACTGTGGATTTATAAGAATTTGATCCAATAAACTTGAAGTTGTTTCAGAGATTGGCTGGACCATTGGAATATTTTTTGTACTATGTCTGCCTTCACAGCAAGGCTGGTACCATGCCTTTTCCGCTTCACAACCAGGCTAGAGGTGAGCTGGATTCCATTTCTTCTAATGCTGCCTAAGTAACCTAAACCAGTAGCCAGCCCCTAACTACTGAGGTACTCTCCAAAGCCAAGATCCACAATCAACCAGTCCACTGGAAGCCTGCAGAGTGGAACCACTACAGCTAGAGATGGGCGAATCGATTCAAACGAATTTGATATGAATTTCACAGAAAATTTGATTCATCTCAAATCCAAAGTTTATGCTGATTCGTGGGAACAAAGTTTTTTTTATCCCCTCTTTTTTAGCTAAATGGGCATGAGCACAACGTGTTACATGGGGCAAAGAACTCTGGCAAGGAGAAAGTAACACCTTCAATTACATCTTCAGACCTGTCAGCCAAACAGCGACCAGCAGGCTTATGTGATATCACACAGCCGTATAAAAACATTCAGCCATTTGCAATCGCGGCATTTCACACTGCATCTGATGCCTGTAGTGTCTAGCTGCTTTTACTGTACTTTACTGCAGTGATTTCTGCTCCTCTCCCAGGGTGTGCTTTTAGGGGGATCTGTAAATCCAATTAGCAGTTCTTTTTTGTTACTGAAGAGAATAGGAAGAAATCATTGTCAGATCCACACAGCTGCTGTAGTGATTCCTGCAACTCTCTCAAGGTGTGCGTTTTGGAGGATCTGAATACCCCATTAGCAGTTGTTTTTTGTTACTTAAGCGAATAGGAAGAAATCAGTGTCAGATCCACACAGCTTCTGTAATGATTTCTGCACCTCTCCCAAGGTGTGCGTTTAGGGGGATCTGTATACCCCGATAGCAGTTCTTTTTTGTTACTCAAACGAATAGGAAAAAATCAGTTTCATATCCACACAGCTTCTGCAGTGATTTCTGCTCCTCTCCCAGGGTGTGCATTTTGGGGGATCTGTATACCCCAATTCCTAGAGTGTGTGTTTTGGGGGATCTGTATACCCCAATTAGCAGTTCTTTTTTGTTACTAAAGCGAATAGGAAGAAATCAGTGTCAGATGCACGCAGCTTCAGTAGTGATATCTGTACCTCTCCCAGGTTGTTCATTTTGGGGCAGCTGTATAAGGCAAATTTCTATATTTTTTGTTGCTAAAGTTGAGAGAAAGAAATACGTGTTAAATCCACATAGTTTATAAAGTGATTTTTGCTCCAATTACAGGGTGTCCATTTTGGGATATCTGTATAACGCAAATTTCAATAGTTTTTTGTTGCTAAAGTTGAGAGCAAGAAATATGTGTCAAATCCACGTAATTGATTAACCACTATGCCAGACAGAAAGGGGGCAGGTGGAGCAGGCAGAGGTTGTAGCACAGTAAGGGCACATCGCAGCAGGAGTGACTCTGTGAGGCCAGAACTGCTGTTGTCATCTATCGGCAGTGTGTTGATCAACTACCCAAAGGTTGTTAAATGGTTGAGTAGATCATCCAATTCCTCAAATATAACATCTGACAACCCCAGCCAAGAGTCTGTGGGTTTGTCAGATACAACAATTAGTTGGCATGGCACAGGAGCAGGTCAGCGGCCCTCACCTGTCCTCAACCAGCCTCTGTCCTGTTTATTTCCCTCAGCCAGAGATCTACCAGGTGGTCTGGGCACAGCGCCACTATTCAGTGAGGACGAAGACTTTGGGGACAGGCAGAAGCTGCTTGGCAGTGAAGAGGTGGGGCAGACATCCGCTGCTTCGTGCAGTAGACAGGCTGTGCATACTGACACTGTTGAGTAGAATAGCTGTGACAGCTAAATGCAAATTGAGGATGATGTACCCAATCACACTTGGGAGCCCGATGGAGCAAGGGATTTATCATAGTCGGGCGAAGAGAGTGTCAGCTTGCTCGTCAGGCAGCAAGTTGCTACTGTGGCCGTGAGTCAGGGGGGCAGCAGTGAGAGGACAGGAGCCAGGCGGCTGCCGGGTACAAATCCCGATTCGCAGGTCCAAGTAAGTAGTAGCACAGGGGCTCAGCCACCCAGTGGTGGTAGCAGTCACTCACTGTTGGCGGGAAAACCACCATCTCAGCGGTGTGCCAGTTTTTTGTGAAGACATCAGAGGAGCCGAGCGTGTGTATATGTCAAATCTGCGGGCAGAAAGTGAAGCGTGGCCAGGGAGCTAACATTGGTACCATGGCCCTGCGTCAACTCATGCAGTGTCACCATCCAACGGCCTGGGAGAAACAGGTCTCAGATGTGGTTCATCCTGCTGGCGCAGCAACAGCTGCGCCTAGTGGCACACATGCTCTTTCAGCTCGTCAAGGCTCCAGCACCTCGGCTGAAGGGAGCTGTTTGTCTTTGACATCAACTCCTGGTCCAGATGCTCCTGCTCCTCGCTACGCATGGCGGCAGCAGTCTTTAAGCGAGGCAATTACAAAGAGACAACTATATGCATCCAGCCATCCAAAGGTGCTGTCCAAGTTGTTGGTACTGCAGTCCCTCCCTTTCCAAGTAGTGGACTCTGCACCCTTCAGAGAACTATTGGCTTCTGCCGAACCGAGGTGGAGAGTTCCAAGCCGAAATTTCTTTTCCAAAAAGGCAGTACCAGCCCTTCACAAATATGTAGAACAGAAGGTGGGCCAGTCCTTGAGCTTATCGGTTTCTTCCAAGGTGCACAGCATTGCAGACATGTGGAGCTGAAACTTACGGTTAGGGCCAGTACATGTCCTTTATGGCCTTTTCTGGGTAAGTGTGCTTCCCGCCCAGCCACACCTACAACATGAACAGGAGAAGCCACTTTGTCCTCCACGTTGTCAAACTGCTGCTCCTGCGCCAATGTCCACCTCCTCCACCACCACAAGTCTAAGTGCTGCTCCATCATACCACATGTGCAGGGCACAGCGGTGTCATGCAGTTCTACAACTAGACAGTGGAGGAACTGCTCTGCATCATGCAAGAAGAAATCAATGTGTGGCTTCAACCCTGAGGCTTTTCATTCCTTCTGACAGATTAAATGAAAGGGGAAACTAAACATAGTGGCAACGTCATAGAGCGATGGAGGGTAAAAACAGCATTATGAAAATCACAGGGTGTTCCAGGGCATCTCCCATTCCTCACACTTGTCAGTGCTAGGTCTCAGGTGTGTTACATCTCCCATTCCTCATACTGGTCAGTGCTAGGTCTCAGGTGTGTTACATCTCCCATTCCTCACACTGGTCAGTGCTAGGTCTCAGGTGTGTTACAGGAGGAAACCCACACAAACACGAAGAGAACATAACTCTTTGCAGATGACCTGGAACAAGGCGAGGCAGAAGTTCTACCCACTCAGCCTGTGCTGCCCACACTTCAGGGGGCGATATCTCTGGCTCTGACACTTAGAATCCCACTTCTTTTCTTCTATGAATCTAAATTTGTTTCTAAGTGTCAGTAAAACTGAAATATTAACTGTTAAAGTGCCTTCGGGAGTGATTTTTTAAAAATCGCACCTGAAATTGCAATTGCCCACTTTGTCTTCCCATAACGCCGACTGCTGCATTCCTCTGCAAGACATCTCACAATTTTTTACTTTTTTGAGTCCGTCAAATCTCTCTTTTTACCCATATTGGAAAGGAAGTTGCCAACACCTTATATAGGGTGTTGATGTCATTAGACCACACCCCTCCTCATTACGGAGATGCACATCATTACTTAATTGGTAGTTGGCCCATATATGAATTCCGCAGCCGCAGGTGTGATAGAGAGACCAAGGGGGCGCTCTCAGGACATGTGATTTGACAGCCATGTACATTATACAGGAGACTAAGAGACACAAGAAGCTCCGGTCTTATGATATCACTCCTATTGATGTCCTAAACTACTACTGTGACGTGCAGATGAAGATAGAGCTTCAGGTGATGAAGGATTGTGAACCAAAGCTTGGTAGCACAGTGCTGGCTCTACCACCTATACACAGGTAATGCATAGCATCCCCTACTTCACTGCTACAACCCAAGGATTTACAGAACTTACGTTACTTTATGATCCGTGAGCACAGTTATCGGATGAAGAGTCCCTCCAAAAGTGTTGCCAGACTTCAAATGCCCCTTAATGGCAAGGGCTCTCGATTACCAATATATATTCCTCTCCAAGAAGAAAAACTTTCTAGAGAAATATGCACACAGGCCTAAGTCTGGTGAGAGTGGAAGGACCCCCTGAGACAACACTGCACCTCTACTTACTCGGAGGCATCAACCTCCCACAACAAACGGTAGAGAGAGGGTCAGGTTGAACCAAAACCGGGGTGACGGAGATGACGCTTTTAAGTTTCAAACGCTGTGCAAGGGCAGGGACCAATTGTTCGGATCAGCACCCTTACGGGTCAGATCCGTGAGGGGTTTGGCGATACGGAAAAGTTCTTTATAAAGTTCGTTAATAGTTAGCGAAACTAAAAAACGTTGTAGGGCCTAAGATTGGTAGGGAAGAACCCAGTTGTGAGCGCCTGAACTTACTAGGATCCATCTGTACATCAGAGGGAGTCACAACAATAACCTAAGAAGGAAACCTCTGGACGCCAAAAACACACTTTTCCAGTCTTAGCGAAGAGGTGGTTTTGCGCAACTGGTAAGTACCTTGGGCGGAGATGTTGCTGGTGAGAAACCATATCAGGAGAGAAAATCAAAATATCGTCTAGATACACCACCATAAAACAACGAAGTGTAATCATGAAAGATGGAGTAAACCCTTGGAACACCGCTGGGGCATACTCAAACCAAGGCATAAACCAGGTATCAAAGTGCCCCAAAGGTGATTAAATGCAGTCTTCCACTCATCCCCTCTCGGATCCGAATCAGGTTATAAGCCCCTCATGAGATCTATTTAGAGAAAACTGGGCCCCAGAAACACTGATTTAAGAGATCCGGGATCAAGGGGAGAGGACCTGAGTTTTTTACCGTTATCTTTTTTTCTCGATAATCAATACACGGACCGTAAACCACCATCGATCCCGGTCCCAGTGGGCGACTCAGAGGGACGGATATGTCCGATTGCCAAACTCTATCATATAACTCTTCAGGCCTCCCGTTCTGGTACTGACAGTTATATATACGACCCTTGGCAATCTAGCATCAGGAAGAAGGTCAATTTTACAATCAAACTCCCTGTGAGGAGGAAGGACTTGGGACAAGGGTTTTGAAACACATCTGAGTAATCCGAGAGAAAACCTGAAGACTCTGATCTTCCGCCAATACTGTAAAAATAACTTTGGACAGGTGATCCTTACAGTGAGGACCCCAATGGACCAGCTCCAGAGTTTCCCAATTAATTACCGGATTATGATCCGGAGCCAGGGTAGACCAAGAATGACATTTTCAGACAAGTTTTTCCATAAATACGGAAGAACACCATTCTTCATGCATAGCTCTACCATAAGCTTTATCTGCGGGGTTCGGAATTGACAACCTGGCCTGTAGAGGGGTCAAATCCGCACCCGACATCTGGATAGGAGTGGACAATGGAATCAATGACATTGCAAAACTGAGAGACAAAATATAATCAATTAATTAGACGCAGCAACCTGAATCCAAAAAGCGCGACCAGTGCAGGAAACAGACTGAAACTAACCGTACAAGGTAAATACATTCAGACACAACTGGAGTACCTGAGTCCCGGCAGTCCCCGACTACTGCTTATGAGCGGAAGTTTTCCTGCTGCTGCTCTTGGAACAGGTGTTGACCAGATGATCAGGACTTCCACAGTAGAAACAAAGATGACGTCTCAGTCGATGTTGCTTCCGCTGTGCAGGAGAGATGCTATCCAGCTCCATGGATCCAATTCTGGACTACCTGGAGACAGTACTGGCCTGGCTGACAGTCAGAGGAACCCGAGGTGATCGCCTCGATCTTAGGCGGACGATCAACTCGGATGACCAGAGTTCATAGCATCATCTAATGTCTGAGGCTCGGCATAAGTAAGACTAAGTCCTGTACTCGGTCTGACAGTCCGGATATAAATTGGTCTTTTAGGGCGCAGTATCCATTGCTAGTCAGTCACATACTGTCTGAACTGGGCACAAAATCTTGCGTGTCGTTTTCCCTGACACAGAGATCTGAGGTGGGAAACGGCAGTTGCTCGGCGGTAGTTCGTGCATAAATTGGCCTAAAGCAGAAAAAAAAAGCGTCAGAGAAGAGCGGGATGGAGAGTCAGGTGGGAGAGAAAAGGCCCAATTTTGCGGATCCCCACGCAACAGGGAAATTACCACGCCCACTCTTTGAATCTCTGTGCCGATGAACGAGGAGTAAAGAAAATAAAGTTTAGCCCTCCCGAAATGAAAAAAATTTCTACGGTCACCAAAAAAAAACGTCCAGGGAGAGGAACCTTAGGTTCAGGTGTGGGTGGCAGTGGATCCTGCGTTGATGTCTTGCCGGGAACCTGCATAGATTCCTGAATTTGGAGACGGGAGGCTAGATCCTGAACAAGCTGAGTTGGGTCGGACTGGCGACACAGACTGACAAAGGCTCATGGGAGAGAGAATGTAGCAGTTCGATACAGGTGCAGACCTAGGTGTGGCCAGTGTTTCTGTTAGGATGGTTTACACAACAAAGACAGGGGATAGTGTGCCTGAGCTTGCCCAACCTCTGTCCCTTCCCTATAGCCCCCCCACGCTAAACCGTGGGGCGACTACTTGAAGACTCGAGATACCTGGATACTTGAGGGAAGGAAACACAAACAGACTGACCAACATAAAACAAAAAGAATCGTAAAACAAGCCGAGTCACAACGAGAGGTACGTCAATAGCAAAATCAGTAGGCAAAGAGTCAAGTCAAAAAACTAGCGAGGTCACAACGATACAGATACAGTACTGAGGCAATACAACCTAGTAGCAGCGAGTGGAGAAAGGGATTTTCAACACACTGGCACAGGTTACTAGTGAAGCGCAATTATGCAGCAGAACCCACCTACCAGACCTGATAGGGCTGGACAGCATTGGGAATAAACCCTCATGGTGCAGAAAAACCCAGGCACCAAGCAGAGGTTCAAAGTCCCAGCCACTCCTAGACAGCGCGAGATCTTAGCAGCCGCTGCCCAGGACGAGAGGTGGAGTTTGCGCGGATACGCGCCGGGGTTCGGAGAACGCTGCTGGTACCACCAGAAGAACCAGAAGTCCCAGCAATCTCCCTAGCGAACCTGACATCAGGGTGTTTTATCTCCCATTCCTCACATTGGTCAGTGCTAGGTCTCAGGTGTGTTACTCTCCATTCTACTGCAGTGGCTAGGTCTCAGGGGTGTTACTCCCTCCTCACACTGGTCAGTGCTAGGTCTCAGGTGTGTTACATCTCCCATTCCTCACAGTGGTCAGTGCTAGGTCTCAGGTGTGTTACCTCTCCATTCTTCACACTGGTCAGTGCTAGGTCTCAAGTGTGTTACATCTCCCATTCCTCACACTGGTCAGTGCTAGGTCTCAGGTGTGTTACCTCTCCCATTCTTCACACTGGTCAGTGCTAGGTCTCAAGTGTGTTACATCTCCCATTCCTCACACTGGTCAGTGCTAGGTCTCAGGTGTGTTACCTCTCGATTCCTCACATTGGTCAGTGCTAGGTCTCAGGTGTGTTACATCTCCCATTCCTCACACTGGTCAACTGCTAGGTTTCAGGTGTGTTTACATCTCCCATCCTCACACTTGTCAGGTGCTAGGTCTCAGGTGTGTTACATCTCCCATTCCTCATATGGTCGTGCTAGGTCTCAGGTGTGTTACACTCCCATTCCTCACACTGGTCAGGTGCTAGGTATCAGGTGTGTTACATCTCCCATCCTCACATTGGTCAGTGCTAGGTCTCAGGTGTGTTACATTCCCTTCCTCACATGGTCAGTGCTGGTCTCAGATGTGTTACCTCTACCTTCTCACAGTCAGGGCTAGGTCTCAGGTTGTGACATCTCCATTCCTCACACTGGTCAGTGCTAGGTCTCAGGTGTGTTTACCTCTCCCATTCCTCACACTGGTCAGTGCTAGGTCTCAGGTGTTGTTACATCTCCCATTCTACATTGGCAGTGCTAGGTCTAAGGTTGTGTTACCTTCCCATTCCTCACATGGTCAGTGCTAGGCTAAGGTGGGTTACCTCCCATTCCACACTGGTAGTGTAGGTCTCAGGTGTGTTCCATCTCACATTCCTCACTTGGTCATTGCTAGGTCTCAGGTGTGTTTCATCTCCCATTCTCAATTGGTTCAGTGCTAGGTCTCTGTGTGTTACGTCTTCCCATTCTTACACTGGTCAGTGCTAGGTCTCAGGTGTGTTACATCTCCCATTCCTCACACGGTCAGTGCTAGGTCTCAGGTGTGTTACATCTCCCATTCATCACACTGGTCACTCCAGTCTCAGGTGTGTTTACATCTCCCTTCCTCACATGGTCAGTGCTAGTCTCAGTGTGTGTTACATATCCCATTCTCAAGTGGTCAGTGCTAGGTCTCAGGTGTGTTACTCTCCTCTCCACTGTCTGCTAGGTCTCAAGTGTGTTACATTCCCATTCCTCACACTGTGGCTAGGTCTCAGGTGTGTTCCTCTCCCATTCTCACACTGGTCACTGCAAGGTTTCAGGTGTGTTTACATCTCCCATTCCTCACACTGTCATTGCTAGGTCTCAGGTGTGTTACATCTCCCTTCTCAT
>WNYA01002018.1:28246-45640 GCA_019512145.1 Engystomops pustulosus
AGACCTAGCACTTGACCATGTGGCGACTTGGAGATTCAGGTGTGTTACATCTCCCATTCCTCACACTGGTCAGTGCTAGGTCTCAGGTGTGTTACATCTCCTATTCCTCACACTTGTCAGTGCTAGGTCTCAGGTGTGTTACCTCTCCCATTCCTCATACTAGTCAGTGCTAGGTTTCAGGTGTGTTACATCTCCTATTCCTCACACTGGTCAGTGCTAGGTCTCAGGTGTGTTACCTCTCCCATTCCTCACATTGGTCAGTGCTAGGTCTCAGGTGTGTTACATCTCCCATTCCTCACATTGGTCACTGCTAGGTTTCAGGTGTGTTACATCTCCTATTCCTCACACTTGTCAGTGCTAGGTCTCAGGTGTGTTACATCTCCCATTCCTCATACTAGTCAGTGCTAGGTCTCAGGTGTGTTACCTCTCCAATTCCTCACACTGGTCAGTGCTAGGTCTCAGGTGTGTTACATCTCCCATTCCTCACATTGGTCAGTGCTAGGTCTCAGGTGTGTTACATCTCCCATTCCTCACACTGGTCAGTGCTAGGTCTCAGGTGTGTTACATCTCCCATTCCTCACACTGGTCAGTGCTAGGTCTCAGGTGTGTTACATCTCCCATTCCTCACACTGGTCTTCCACAATTTTTCTAAATAATAGCAGCTCCATTTTTAAGCCACCCTCCCAGACAAACAGATCTGCAGTCAAATCAGTGACCACCAAATTCTCCACAAGGGACTGCTTCCAATATGCCACCAATATGGCCGCAGCTGAAGACGTCATTGTTAGCTGTGACCTCCATCTTTGGCGAGTATGTTGTGATGTCTTGGCACAACACTGCCCTCTTCAGACTCTTGGTAGCCATGGTGTATGACCTGTTCCTAGCAGCTGTATGTTCAGGTAATGACCGCATTACCGTGTGTTTGTCGGTATGTAGCTGGCGCATTGTTTGCTATCATAATGTAAACTCTTTCTCTCGCAGATGGCGGCTTCCCTGGTGTCCGGACTCTTCTACACACCAATATCATCCCATTTATCAATCTGCCGGTGAAGAAGGTTACCCTCAGCCCATTCCCCAGCATGGAGGTTGCCCCCACCAGGCCGCAGTTCACCGGTTCTCTCAGACAGGACATTCATAGATATTTCATTGTGCATCAGTCACATCTAGAGAGATATTAGAGGAAATGGCAACTACCCTCCCACCCCTCCGGGGGTAATGCTGAACTTGTTCCCTCTTCTGGCTGCTGGGAAATCTTTCCCCGGGAGGGGCTTGGGGATGTTCTATCTTTTTTTAAGCAAATCTTTATTAGTTATATTAGTTTTACAGAAGACAAAACAGACAACAAAATGTGTTCAGACATAATAAACATAGACCAAAAAATGTGGCATAATCATTATTAATAAACATGATCCCGGAGAGGGGAAAAACGCAAAATGAGATCCAGGTTAAGACCAGAGCAGACAGAATAAGGGCATCACGAGAGACCCCCGCTCCCAGCAAATAAAAAGCTATTTAAGATGTTGCACCTTCTAAAACAAGAGCTACAAAAAACAGTCCTGGATGGATCCAACAATCCAATATACAATGTCTAAAAATTCAGTCTGACCGGGGTCACAATTAACCCTTTCATCTTCTGTTTCGATATCCTTCAACTTTTTTTGGCTAGTAAAGATATTCGGACCATTTCCTAAAAAAAACTATTTTTTACCCAGGTGATTTTATTGCGTTTTTTGGGTTTGGTGCAAAAACCACGGAAACATTCAAGGTGAAAGTTCACATGGACTGTGTGGTGCGCAGGAGCGGGGCAGGAACACCATGTCTGCCTGCGCCCCTCGGCGTGGAGCTCGTGTGAAGGGAATGTCTGGGGGTGCACAGGGGATCAGATATTCTCCATTCCTGGGAATACAGGAAACGACTGGTTGGATGGAGGGGAATATTTTGTCTGTCAGTACCGGCCTCCCGCTGCTGTGGTTGTGTGGGTTCAGGTTAAAGGTTATAAAAGATTCGAAAATGTTTGTCAGAATAAAGTGATACTCGGCCGTCTTTCTCAGAAACTAGACTCCGGTTCAGTTTTGTTTTCGGGGGTGAGCGAGACCACATTGTATGGTGCGTGCTCCGTGTAGCCATGGTGTGGCTTCCACAACCTCCTCCTTGTAGCAGAGCCGTCGTATATGGATACAAATGATAAAGTGCAAGAGATGTCCTGGCCTGGGGTTATGGGGAGCAGCACATTCTGTTCCTTACTGACCGGATATTAGGGTTGAGGCTCTTACGGTCACTAATGTTGTGGAATCTGCTATTAATTGTTTGATATGTTGGAGCAGCACAATCAGTTCTGGATATTAAGTCCTTTTATTGAGGTTAACATGCCTTACAGCATCTTAGTTATATACACAGCAAAGAATTCATGTTACATACAGACTTTACAGCAATATCAGCATTTTACCACCAAATATCACAAGAACTCACAAGTGACCCAACAAAAGCAACTTTCTGAAAGATAAAACAGAAATAATTCTGTAGGTTACATCCATACAGAGAGTCTAACGTCTCACCGCGCCACTGGACTCCTCCGCAGCAGGAAGGAGCGCGGCTCACGATTCGGCTCCTTCCGTGGACCTCGGGTCTGTTCTATTCTATGAGAGTCGTCTTGTCTTTATTTGTAATGAATGGGGGGGGGGGGGGGCTGACACTTACCTTTCTCTGCTCCAGCGAGAAGCCGCAGCAGTGATGCCACGACCACAACGTCCTCCTGCTGCACCAGAGGAAGGTAAGTATCATACAGTCCCTGGCCAACCCCTTTAAAAAAAATTCTATTTTAAAAATGTTCCTATTCTAGTAAAACAACGGTTTCTTCCCTGTGTGAAATTACTTATGTTTTACGTAAAGACCATCAAAGTGGCTTCTCTTCTTGGTGAATTTTCTGATGTGTAATAAGTTTAGATTTTTCTGTAAAACATTTCCCACACTCTGCACATGTATAGGGCTTCTCTCCCGTGTGAGTTCTCTCATGTGTAACAAGTTTAGATTTTTCTGTAAAAGACTTTCCACAGTCAGAACATGAGTATGGCTTCTCCCCTGTGTGGGTTCTCTCATGTACAACAAGACTTGATTTTAGCCTAAAACTTTTCCCACATTCAGGACATGGGAACGACTTATCTCCTGTGTGAATACTCTCGTGGGTAAGCAGATATGATTTCAATGTAAAACCTTTTCCACATTCTAAACATGAATATGGCTTCTCTCCTGTGTGACTTCTCTCATGCTTAACAAGACTTGATTTATTTTTAAAGCCTTTCCCACATTCTGTACAAGAATATGGCGTCTCTCCTGTGTGCATTCTCTCATGCTTAACAAGACTTGATTTATTTGTAAAACTTTTCCCACATTCAGTACAAGAATATGGTTTCTCCCCTGTGTGAATTCTCTCGTGTGTAACAAGACTTGAATTGTTTGTAAAACACTTCCCACATAGTGAACATGAGTATGGCTTCTCTCCTGTGTGAATTCTCTCATGTGTAACGAGACTTGTTTTATTTGAAAAACTTTTCCCACATTCTGAACATGAATAGGGTTTCTCTCCTGTGTGAATTCTCTTATGTGTTACAAGATTCGATTTCAGCATAAAGCATTTCCCACATTCAGAACAGGAGTACGGCTTTTCTCCTGTGTGAATTCTCTTGTGCGTAACAAGATTTGACTTGGATGTAAAACATTTCCCACATTCTGAACATGTAAATGGTTTCTCTCCTGTGTGACTTCTCTCATTTGTTACAAGATCTACTTTATCTGTCAAGCGTTTCTCACTTTCTGAGCATACATTCGGCTCATCCCCCGTGTGAATTCTCATGTGTGCAATCAGATTTAATTTCAGCATAAAACATTGTCCACATTCTGAACATAGATACGGTCTCTCTCTCATGTGAATTCTCTCATGTGTAACAAGACTTGATTTGGATATAAAACATTTCCCGCAATCTGGACATGAAAACTGCTTCTTATCTGTGTGAATTATCTCATGTTTAACGAGACTTGATTTCCTGGTGAAACATTTATCACATTCTGAACACTTAAATGGTTTCTCTCCTGTGTGAATTCTCTCGTGTTTAACTAGTTTTGATCTTTCTGAAAAGCATTTCCCACATACAGAACATGGGAATGGCTTCACCCCTGTGTGAATTCTCTTATGTATAAAAAGATTTGATTTATGGGTAAAGGATTTCCCACATTCAGAGCATATAAACGGCCTCTCCCCTGTGTGGATTCTCTCGTGACTAACCAGTTGCGATTTATTTGTGAAGCTTTTCCCACAATCTGAACATGAGTGCGGCCGGGCTCCCATGCGACGTTTTTTGCGTGGATACAAACTTGAAAGTTCTTGAGGTCCAGGATTCTGATACGATCCTGAAGATTGTGCCATGAGATCTTCATCTTCTTCTGTATAATCAACTAAAACAAAAAATTACGGTAAAAACTTCATGTTAGGATTAAAAACAGATTTTATCATTGAATCAGATGAGTTTATAACATTCCTCGCGGAGTCACGGGCCAGGACAGAAGAGGGGACCCAGGAGTCACCGTTTTCTACCCCTACCCTATCAATTTTACAGGGGTGGGATCTGTCTGGTTCTCCCTGATTCCCCAAAACAACTGTCATCAGCAGCCAAGTCTCAAACCAGATTTCATATTGCAGAAGCTGGAGCCTTCATAGACCACGTGTCCACGAGCGATGACTACTGGGGTGGACCTGGATATACCATTATCTATAGATGAAAGAGCGCTGATATCCATTCTCTATGCTGCCCACATTTTCTATTTCTAGTTGCTGTTAATGTTAACCCTTTGCTGTTAAGGCTATTGTAGCACATGTGGCTGGAGGGTTAAACTAATAAGTGGCACTAAACATTTATTCCATATTTTGAAACTACCTGGATCCTGCAGGGGGTCCGTGGCTATAGTGACGAGATTCTACATGATCATGTAGCTTTGGTTCTGGTATCACATTTATCTAGTAATCTTGGTTATGGAAGAAAATTATTACAGCAATCGTAATTCTGGTACCAGATCCATGTAGAATAGAACTATTTTGTAATATTGGTTCTGGTAAGATTATAGAGTATTCTTGGTTCTGTTTATTTTTTGTGGTTTTGGTTCTGGTAACATATGCTGTACCCATGTAGTAAGATCCATGTACTGACGTGGTACGCTGGTGTTGGTTCTGGTAACATATGCTGTACCCATGTAGTAAGATCCATGTACTGACGTGGTACGCTGGTTTTGGTTCTGGTAACATATGCTGTACCCATGTAGTAAGATCCATGTACTGGCGTGGTACGCTGGTTTTGGTTCTGGTAACATATGCTGTACCCATGTAGTAAGATCCATGTACTGGCGTAGTACGCTGGTTTTGGTTCTGGTAACATATGCTGTACCCATGTAGTAAGATCCATGTACTGATGTGGTACGCTGGTTTTGGTTCTGGTAACATATGCTGTACCCATGTAGTAAGATCCATGTACTGACGTGGTACGCTGGTTTTGGTTCTGGTAACATATGCTGTACCCATGTAGTAGAATCCATGTACTGGCTGTGTACGCTGGTGTTGGTTCTGGTAACATATGCTGTACCCATGTAGTAAGATCCATGTACTGGCGTGTACGCTGGTTTTGGTTCTGTAACATATGCTGTACCCATGTAGTAAGATCCATGTACTGACGGGGTAACGCTGGTTTTGGTTCGGGTAACATATGCTGTACCCATGTAGTAAGATCCATGTACTGCGTGTTACACTGGTTTGGTTCTGGTAATATGCTGTACCCATGTAGTAAGATTCCATGTTCCTGGCGTGGAACGCTGGTGTTGGTTCTGGGTAACATATGCTGTACCCTGTAGTAAGATCCATGTACTGGCGTGGTACTTGGTTTTGGTTCTGGTAACATCTGTACCCATGTAGTAAGATCCATGTACTACGTGTGTACGCTGGTTTTGGTTCTGGTAACATATGCTGTACCATGTAGTAAGATCCATGTACTGGCGTGTCGCTGGTTTTTGGTTCTGGTAACATATGCTGTACCCATAGTAGTAAGATCCATGTACTGACGTGGTATGCTGTTTTGGTTCTGGTACATATGCTGTACCCATTTAGTAAGATCCTGTACTGACGTGGTACTGGTTTTTGGTTCTGGTAACATATGCTGTACCCATGTAGTAAGATCCATGTACTGGCGTGGTACTCTGGTTTTGGTTCTGGTAACATATGCTGTACCCATGTAGTAAGATCCATGTACTGGCGTGGTACGCTGGTTTGGTTCTGGTAACATATGCTGTACCCATGTAGTAAGATCCATGTACTGGCGTGGTACACTGGTTTGGTTCTGGTCATATGCTGTACCCATGTAGTAAGATCCATGTACTGCGTGGTACGGTTTTGGTTCTGGTACATATGCTTATCCATTAGTAAGATCCATGTACTGGCGTGGTACGCTGGTTTGGTTCTGGTAACATATGCTGTACCATGTAGTAAGATCCATGTACTGATGTGGTACCTGGTTTTGGTTCTGGTAACATATGCTGTACCCATGTAGTAAGATCCATGTACTGACGTGGTACCTTGGTTTTGGTTCTGGTAACATATGCTGTACCCATGTAGTAAGATCCATGTACTGACGTGGTACGCTGGTTTTGGTTCTGGTAACATATGCTGTACCCATGTAGTAGAATCCATGTACTGGCTGTGTACGCTGGTGTTGGTTCTGGTACATATGCTGTACCCATGTAGTAAGATCCATGTACTGGGCGTGTACGCTGGTTTTGGTTCTGTAACATATGCTGTACCCGTGTAGTAAGATCCATGTACTGAGGGGTACGCTGGTTTTGGTTCGGGTAACATATGCTGTACCCATGTAGTAAGATCCATGTACGTGCGTGTTACACTGGTGTTGGTTCTGGTAATATGCTGTACCCATGTAGTAAGATTCCATGTTCCTGGCGTGGAACGCTGGTGTTGGTTCTGGGTAACATATGCTGTACCCTGTGTAAGATCCATGTACTGGCGTGGTACTTGGTTTTGGTTCTGGTAACATATCTGTACCCATGTGTAAGATCCATGTACTGCGTGTTACGCTGGTTTTGGTTCTGGTAACATATGCCTGTACCCATGTAGTAAGATCCATGTACTGGCGTGTCGCTGGTTTTGGTTCTGGTAACATATGCTGTACCCATGTATAAGATCCATGTACTGACGTGGTATGCTGTTTTGGTTCTGGTACATATGCTGTACCCATGTTAGTAAGATCCTGTACTGACGTGGTATCTGGTTTTGGTTCTGGTAACATATGCTGTACCCATGTAGTAAGATCCATGTACTGGCGTTGTACTCTGGTTTTGGTTCTGGTAACATATGCTGTACCCATGTAGTAAGATCCATGTACTGGCGTGGTACGCTGGTTTTGGTTCTGGTAACATATGCTGTACCCATGTAGTAAGATCCATGTACTGGCGTGGTACACTGGTTTGGTTCTGGTACATATGCTGTACCCATGTAGTAAGATCCATGTACTGACGTGGTACCGGTTTTGGTTCTGGTAACATTGCTTATCCCATTTAGTAAGATCCATGTACTGGCGTGGTACGCTGGTTTTGGTTCTGGTAACATATGCTGTACCCATGTAGTAAGATCCATGTACTGATGTGGTACGCTGGTTTTGGTTCTGGTAACATATGCTGTACCCATGTAGTAAGATCCATGTACTGACGTGGTACGCTTGGTTTGGTTCTGGTAACATATGCTGTACCCATGTAGTAAGATCCATGTACTGACGTGGTACGCTGGTTTTGGTTCTGGTAACATATGCTGTACCCATGTAGTAAGATCCATGTACTGACGTGGTACGCTGGTTTGGTTCTGGTAACATATGCTGTATGGTCCTCCATATCTTTCAGGTTTCGGGGCTGTCACTGGGCAACATTGAGCTTTAGCTCCCTACAAAGATTTCCGATTGGCTTCAGGTCTGGAGACTGGCAAGACCACATCAGGACCCTGAAATACTTAGTTATCCTGGTTCTGTGTTTTGGGTCATACTGAAAGCCCCAACCGTGACCCATCTTCAATGCCCTTACTGAGAGAAAGTTTTTGACCCAAATCTGCCATTACGTGGCCCCATCAATCCACCAGTCGTCCTGTCCCCATGCACAGCCTGATGTTTCCACGCCCATGCTCCACGTTTATGACGGTGTTCTTTGGGTTTGGAGAAAGAAGGGTGAGTACGACCCTGAGTGGAGATGATACCAAAATAAAGCTCTATTTTGGTGTCACCGGACCACATGACTATGTCCACAGCCTCCCCTGGATCATCCAGACGATCAGACCTGGACATGTGCCGGTGTAAGCCCTGCGTGATATGAATCCATGACATACTAGTGGTGACTGTTTCCTACTGGCTTCAGGTCATTGACCAGCTCCTCCGGTGTAGTTCCGGTTTGATTCCTGACCTTTCTCATAATCATGCCACTAGGCCAGATCCTGCAAGAAGCCCCAGACCCCGGAAGACTGACAGTCATCTAATTGTGCCAAGAGTCGTCTTCTCACCAAGCTGCTGCCCATCCGAGCCGCCGGTGCAGGCCTACAGTTCTGTCCCTGCTGTCCTTACTTTGGTCATGGTGGAGAGGTTGGAGTGACTGAGTGTGTGAATGGGTGTCTTTTATGCAAGTTCAAACAGGTGCAATTAATACAGGTGATAGGTGCAGAGTAGGAGGAGCTTTTTAAAGAAAACCAGCGCTGATAGACCAAGGAATCTTCCTAGTTGGTGGGGATCAAATAATTGGCATTTTATTACATGATTTTTTTCTCTCTCAGTTGAAATGACCTCCAATAAAAATGAGTGACCTCTCCATTCCTTGTAGAATCGGCCTCAGAGCAGATACTTATTTTCCCCACTGTAGTAATCTCGGTTCCGGTATTGTATCTATTTAGCAATCTCGGTTCCGGTATTGTATCTATTTAGCAATCTCGGTTCCGGTTAGGGTTATTACAGGGAATGATTACAAGCCATGGTTAGGGGTTATATACAGGCGAGGACCACAGGCCTTGAGGTAGTTATATACAGGAGAGATACAGCCATGTGAGGGGTTATATACAGGAGAGAATACAGGCAATGTGGGGGGTTATATACAGGAGAGAACAAGCCATGTGGGGGGTATATACAGGAGAGGATACAAGCCATGTTAGGGGTTATATACGGAGAGGACAACAAGCCATGTGAGGGGTTATAACAGGAAGGATCAAAGCCATGTGAGGGTTTATATACAGGAGAGGATACAACCATTAGGGGTTATATACAGGAGAGGAACAAGCCATGTGAGGGTTATATACAGGAGAGTATCAGCCATGTGGGGGTTATATACAGGAGAGGAACAAGCCTGGAGTGGGTTATATACAGGAGAGGATACAGCCATGTTGAGGGGGTTATATACAGGAGAGGACAAAGCCCGATGTGAGGGGTTATATACAGGAGAGGAACAGCCATTTAGGGGTTATATAACAGGAAGGACACAGCCATGTGAGGGGTTATATACAGTAGAGGATAACAAGCCATGTGGGGGGTTATTACAGGAAGGAACAAGCCATGTGAGGGGTTATATACAAGAGGACACCAGCCATGTGAGGGGGTTATTACAGGAGAGGACAAAGCCATGTGAGGGGTTATATACAGGAGAGGACACCAGCCATGTGAGGCGGTTGATACAGGAGAGGACACACAGCCATGTGAGGGAGTTATATACAGGAGAGGATCCAAGCCATGTGAGGGGTTATATACAGGAGAGGAATACAAGGCCATGTGAGGGGTTAGGGTATACAGGCGAGGATACAGCCACGTGATGGGGTTATATAACAGGACAGGACCAAGCCATGGAGGGGTTATAAAGACAGCCATGTGGGGTTTATACAGGAGAGGATACAAGCCTGTGGGGGTTATATACAGGAGAGGATACAAGCCATGTCTGGGGTATATACAGGAGGACACAGCCATGGTTAGGGGGTTATATACAGGAGAGGATACAACCCTGATGCAGTGGTTATATACAGGAGAGGACACAAGCCATGTGAGGGGTTATACTACAGGGAGGATACAAGCCATGTGAGGGTTTTTACAGGAGAGGACACAGCCCGTGGTGGTTATATCCGGAGAGGATACAAGCCATGTGAGGGGGTATATACAGGAGAGGACACAAGCCATGTGAGGGGTTATATACAGAGAGGACACAAGCCATGTGAGGGGTTATATACAGGAGAGGACACAAGCCATGTGAGGGGTTATATACAGAGAGATACAAAGCCATGTGAGGGGTTATATCAGGAGAGAAGCATGGAGGTTTCATGATGGAGTGGTTATATACAGGAGAGGACACAAGCCATGTGAGGGATTATATACAGGAAGAGGATACCAAGCCAGTGAGGGGTTATATACAGGAGAGGATGCAAGCCATGTGAAAGGGTTATTTACACGGAGAGGAACAGCCATGTGAGGGTTTTATATACAGGAGAGGGATACAAGCATGTGAGGGTTATATACAGGAGAGGATACAAGCCATGTGAGGGTATATACAGGAGAAGATACAAGCCATGTGAGGGGTTTATACAGAGAAGATACAAGCCCTGTGAGGGGTTACAGGGAGACACATGTAGGTATACGGAAGGATACAACCATGTGAGGGGGTTATATACATGAGAGGATAACAAGCCATGTACGGGGTTTATACAGGAGAGGACACAAGCCATGTAGGGTTATATACAGGAGAGGACACAAGCCATGTGAGGGGTTATATACAGGAGAGATACAAGCCATGTGAGGGTTATATCAGGAGAGGACACAAGCCATGTGAGTGGGTTATATACAGGAGAGGATACAAGCCATGTGAGGGTTATATACAGAGAGGACACAAGCCATGTGAGGGGTTATATACAGGGAGGAACAAGCCATGTGAGGGGTTATATACGGAGAGGACACAAGCCATGTTAGGGTGTATATACGGGAAGATACAAGCCAGTGAGGGTTTATCAGAGAAGATACATGGAGGGGTTATATCAGGAGAGACACAAGCCACTGGAGGGGATATCTCAGGAGAGGATACAAGCCAATGTGAGGGGTTATATCAGGAGAGGATACAAGCCATGTGAAGGGGTTATATACATGAGAGGATACAAGCCATGTGAGGGTTATATACAGGAGAGGAACCACTGTGAGGGTTAACAGGAGAGGTACGCCATGTGAGGGGTTATATACAGAAGAGGATACAAGCCATGTGAGGGGTTATATACAGGAGAAGATAAGCCATGTGGAGGGTTATATACAGGAGAGGATACAAGCCATGTGGAGGGGTTTATACAGGAGAGGATAAACCATGGTTTCATGAGAATGAGGAGGATCCAGTCATGTGAAGTATACGGAGAAGATACAAGCCTATGAGGTTTATATACAGGAAGAGATACATGTGAGGGGTTTATATACAGGAGAGGACACAAGAGCCATGTAGGGTTATATACAGAGAGGACACAAGCCATGTGAGAGGTTTATCACAGGAAAGATACAGCCATGTGAGGGGTTATATACAAGGAGAGGACACAACCATGTGAAGGTTATAACAGAGAGGATACAAGCCATGTGAGGGGTATATACAGGAGAAGGACACAAGCCATGTGAGGGGTTTTCACAGGAGAGGATACAACCATGTGAGGGGTTATATACAGGAGAAGATACAAGCCGTGAGGGGTTATATTACAGAGAGGACACAACCATGTGAAGGGTTATATACAGGAGAGGATACAAGCCATGTGAGGGGTTTATATCAGGAGGAGATACAAGCCATGTGAGGGTTAATACAGGAAGATTACAACCATGTGAGGGTTATATACAGGAGAGGACACAAGCATGTGAGGGGTTATATACAGGAGAGGATACAGTGGGGGTTATATACAGGAGAGGACACAAGCCATGTGAAAAAAAGGGTTTTATACAGGAAGGACACAAGCCATGTGAGGGGGTTATATACAGGAGAGGACACAAGCCATGTGAGGGGTTATATACAGGAGAGGATAAGCCATGTGAGGGGTATATACAGGAGAGGATACAAGCCCTGTGGGGGTTTATACATACAGGACACAAGCCATGTGAGGGGTATATCCGGAGAGGATACATGTGAGGGGTTATATACAGGAGAGGACACAAGCCATGTGAGGGGGTTCTATAACAGGAGGACACAAGCCCATGTGAGGGTATATACAGGAGAGGATACCCATGGAGGGGTATTATATACAGGACAGGACACAAGCCATGTGAGGGGTTTATACACAGGAGAGGATACATGTGAGGGGTTATAACGGGAGGCCAAGCCTGAGGGTTTATATACAGGAGAGGAGTACAAGCCATGTGAGGGGTTATATACAGGAGAGGACACAAGCCATGTGAGGGGTTATATACAGGAGAGGATACAAGCCATGGATCTGTGAGTGCTGTCATTTTTTGTGTGACCTTTTCATTACATTTTATTATATGTTGCAAAATGGCAAAAAGGTGGAATTTTCGGACATTTTAGACCCACTGTTTTCCGTTAGAGGGTTAAAACACTCGGAAATAAACGTTATTATATTTTTATAGATTTGACATTTTGGGGTAAAGCAGTGATTTGAATTTTTACTTTTATTTATTTTTTTTTAAATTTATTTTTAACTATTTTTAGATCCCCTAGGTTCTTTGACCCTAGGTTGTCTGATTTATCCTGCCATATCCTGCCATACTACAGTACAGTATACTAGATCTGCTTATAAATCCGTCCGCCTTTGTATGACCCAAGGCTGTCGTGAACAGATCGCCATATGGCAGCGTGCCACTGATTGCAGGTGTTACCGGTGTTATTTGAGGGCTCAGCAGGATGTGTACGTACTATTGTTAAGAGCTGACTCACGAGCTCCTGTGGTTGACTTACAACATGAATGGGGTACCCTGACCTGTGAGGATCTCCGGCAGACCCTCTCACACATGGCGAGCATCTCATCTTCAGTTTACAGATGTGTACCACAGTGGAAAGCCTCAGGATATTGGGAAGCATGGTCCATGACTACCAGAATACACCTGATGCCCCAACAATTTAACCAGAGGAACCTACCAAATCCATCGCCACCCTTTCAAAGAGATAATGGCCAGGGTTACCAATGGACTTCAAAAATGCACCATGGGATCATGCATTGACATTCAGGGCGGGATTCATAATTTTTTTTTTTACCTTGTGGTACATCCTAGTAAATAGAAACACTGCAGGATCATTTTGGTGGTGCCTAGGGTTCCCCAAACATCTGCTAACCTCCAGTACCATTTGGCAATGAGGCTGGGTACCATCAATTGCTCCCAAGTCTCACCTGTTCAACCCGTACAATAATGCCTGGTTGACAACCATAACGTGCCCCCTTCTTTATTCTACCACTTTTTCCCGGCTGGTAGGGTCCGGAGTTAGCAGTGCAAGTTGTAACCCAATCCAACAAGTGAGGCCCGTCACACCCAGCTTCTCCAGCATTAATCTAGGGGAAATGTCATCTACCATCCAGAGTCTGGGTTATTGAGCTGACTACCGAACCGAGATGGCTAAAAGATACATACCGGAACGCGATTGCTAAATAGATACAAAATACGCGGAACCGAGATTGCTAAATAGTACATACCTAAACCGAATTGCTAAATGATACAACCGGAACCGAGATTGCCTAAAATAGATACAATAGCCGGAACCGAGTTGCTAAATAGATCAATACCGGAACGAGATTGCTAAATAGATACAGACCGGAACCGAGATTGCTAAATAATACAAGGCCGGAACCGAGATTGCTAAATAGATACACCGGAACCGAGATTGCTAATAGATACAAGACCGGAACCGAGATTGCTAAATAGATACAAGACCGGAACCGATTGCTAAATAGATACAAGACCGGACCGAGATTGCTAAATAGATACAAGACCGGAACCGAGATTGCTAAATAGATACAAGACCGGAACCGAGATTGCTAATAGATACAAGACCGAACCGAGATTGCTAAATAGATACAAGACCGGAACCGATTGCTAATAGATACAAGACCGAACCGAGATTGCTAATAGATACAAGACCGGAACCGAGATTGCTAAATAGATACAAGACCGGAACCGAGATTGCTAAATGTTCAAGACCGGAACCGAGATTGCTAAATAGATACAAGGACACCGGAACCGAGATTGCTAAATAGATACAAGACCGGAAACGAGATTCTAATAGATACAGACGGACCCGAGTTGCTAAAAGATACAAGACAACGGAACCGAGAGATGCTAAATAGATACAGACCGGAACCGAGATTGCTAATAATACAAGACCGGTAACCGAGATTGCTAAATAGATACAAGACGGAACCGAGATGCTAAATAGATCAAGACCGGAACCGGATTGCTAATAGATACAGACCGGACCCGAGATGCTAAATAGATACAAGACCGAACCGAGATTGCTAAATAGATACAAGACCGGAAACCGAGATTGCTAAATAAGATCAAGACCGGAACCGAGATTGCTAATAGATACAACCGGAACCGAGATTGCTAAATAGATACAAGACCGGAACCGATTGCTAATAGCAAATACCGGAACCGGATTGCTAATAGATACAAGACCGGAACCGAGATTGCTAAATAGATACACGAGCCGAACCGAGATTTGCAATATAGATACAAGACCGAACCGAGATTGCTAAATGATACACGACCGAACGGAGATTCTAAATAGATACAAGACCGGAACCGAGATTGCTAAATAGATACAGACCGGAACCGTATGCTAAATAGATACAAACCGGAACCTGGATTGCTAAATAGATACAATACCGAACCGAGATGCTAAATAGATACAATACCGGAACGAGATTGCTAAATAGATCAATACGAACCGAGATGCTAATAGATACAATACCGAACCGAGATTGTAATGATACAATACCGGAACCGAGATTACTACAGTGGGGAATAAGTATCTGCTCTAGGCCGATTCTACAAGGAATGGAGAGGTCATCACTCATTTTTATTGGAGGTCATTTCAACTGAGAGAGAAAAATCATGTAATAAATGCCAATTATTTGATCCCCACCAACTAGGAAGATTCCTTGGTCTATCAGCGCTGGTTTCTTTAAAAACTCCTCCTACTCTGCACCTATCACCTGTATTAATTGCACCTGTTTGAACTTGCATAAAAGACACCCATTCACACACTCAGCTCACTCCAACCTCTCCACCATGACCAAAGTAAGGACGCAGGGACAGAACTGTAGGCCGTCCCGGCGGCTCGGATGGGCAGCAGCTTGGTGAGAAGACGACTCTTGGCACAATTAAATGACTGTCAGTTCTTCGGGTCTGGGGCTTCTTGCAGGATGGGCCTATTGGCATGATTATGAGAAAGGTCAGGAATCAAACCGAACTACCACCGGAGGAGCTGGTCAATGACCTGAAGCCAGTAGGAAACAGTCACCACTAGTATGTCTGGATTCAATCACGCAGGGCTTACACCAGCACATGTCCAGTCTGATCAGCCTGGATGATCCAGGGGAGGCTGTGGACAAGGTCATGTGGTCCGTGACACCAAAATAGAGCTTTATTTAGTATCATCTCCACTCAGGGTCGTACTCACCCTTCTTTCTCCAACCCAAAGAACCCCGTCATAAACGGGGGAGCATGGGCGTGGAAACATCAGGCTGTGCATGGGGACAGGACTGACTGGTGGATTGATTGGGCCACGTAATGGCAATTTGGGTCAAAAACTTTCTCTCAGTAAGGGCATTGAAGATGGGTCAGGTTGGGGCTTTCAGTATGACCCAAAACACAGAACCAGGATAACTAAGTATTTCAGGGTCCTGATGTGGTCTTGCCAGTCTCCAGACCTGAAGCCAATCGGAACCTTTGTAGGGAGCTAAAGCTCAATGTTGCCCAATGACACCCCGAAACCTGAAAGATATGGATGACCATACAGCATATGTTACCAGAACCAAACAGCGTACCACGTCAGTACATGGATCTTACTACATGGGTACAGCATATGTTAACCAGAACCAAAACCACGTACCACGTCAGTACATGGATCTTACTACATGGGTACAGCATATGTTACCAGAACCAAACCAAGCGTACCACGTCAGTACATGGATCTTACTACATGGGTACGCATATGTTACCAGAACCAAAACCAGCGTACCACTCAGTACATGGATCTTACTACATGGGTACAGCATATGTTACCGAAAACCAAACCAGCGTACCACGCCAGTACTGGATCTTACTACATGGATACCATATGTTACCAGAACCAAACCAGCGTACCACGTCAGTACATGGATCTTACTACATGGGTACAGCATATGTTACCAGAACCAAAACCAGTGTACCACGCCAGTACATGGATCTTACTACATGGGTACAGCATATGTTACCAGAAACCAAACCAGCGTACCACGCCAGTACATGGATCTTACTACATGGTACAGCATATGTTACCAGAACCAAAACCAGCGTACAACGCCAGTACATGGATCTTACTACATGGGTACAGCATATGTTACCAGAACCAAACCAGCATACCACGCGTACATGGATCTTACTACATGGGTTACAGCATATGTACCAGAACCAAACCAGCATACCACGCAGTACATGGATCTTACTACATGGGTACAGCATATGTTACCAGACCAAAACCAGCGTACAACGCAGTACATGGATCTTACTACATGGTACAGCAATAGTTAACAGAACCAAACCAGCATACCACGCAGTACATGGATCTTACTACATGGTACAGCATATGTTACCAAGAACCAAAACCAGCGTACCACGCCAGTACATGGATCTTACTCATGGTACAGCATATGTTACCAGAACCAACCAGCGTACCACGCCAGTACATGGATCTTACTACATGGGTACGCATATGTTACCAGAACCCAACCAGTACCACGCCAGTACATGGATCTTACTACATGGGTACAGCATATGTTACCAGAACCAAAACCAGCGTACCACTCAGTACATGGATCTTACTACATGGGTACAGCATATGTTACCAGAACCAAACACCAGCGTACCAGCCAGTACTGGATCTTACTACATGGGTACGCATATGTTACCAGAACCAAACCAGCGTACCACGCCAGTACATGGATCTTACTACATGTATACAGCATATGTTACCAGAACAAAACCAGCGTACACGTCAGTACATGGATCTTACTACATGGGTACAGCAAATGTGTTACCAGAACCAAACCAGCGTACACGTACCACAGTCAGTACATGGATTCTACTACATGGGTACAGCATATGTTAACGCAGA
>WNYA01002019.1:0-28469 GCA_019512145.1 Engystomops pustulosus
CTCCTGTGTGGTGTAGTATATAGAGGATGTGTCAGCTCTCCACCTGTGTGGTGTAGTATATAGAAGATCTGTCAGGTCCTCTTCAGAATTTTACACTAACACTGGAGGTAACATGGTGACAGCAGTTTCTCACTTTCTCTTGCGCTCTCCTGGGAAAACAGATCCCAGTGGGACGAGGGAACTAAATAGTTCACTACAAGGGGACCTCCAGGGAGGCCATGTTTATGTGTGTGTAGAGCACATGGAGAAGTACCTAAGTTACAAGGGCAAAATCATTGTAGTATTGAACAGTATGAGGTATGTGCGTGAACTGTGATGTGTAAGTAATGATCAAGAAGGCAGGGTAAAAGCACATCTTACCCCACCTGCATAAATCACTAGTTCAGTGTGTGTATGTAAAGGGGTATCACTACATTTTACCAGTATATGGCGTTTATTCTGCAGTGTCTAACAGTGTTTCCCTCTCTGTACTTCTCAGTTGTCTCAGAGCTGGAGGCAGGAGACCGGCTGCTATGATGTCTCCCATTCACTGCACACAGAGAGTAGAGAATCTAGAATCTAGTTCATCACTATCGCTCTTACACTCAGAAGCATCAGCAGGATTATATAGGACAGTGGTGGCGAACCTATGGCACGGGTGCCAGAGGTGGCACTCAGAGTCCTCTTTATGGGCACCCGTGCCATCACCTCAGGGTAGAATTTGCCAGACAGAACTCAAGGCCTCTTGCAGTCCCAGGCAGCCCAGGACCCTAGAAGGAAGCTACAATGATAATCCAAACTTCTCCTTCTTTCTACTGTATTGGTGTCCTCAGGTGCCTGCACAATTTAAACCTGTGACAGAGCAGGTAATAATAAGTTACTGCTTAATTTATCGCATTGGCACTTTGTGAAAAATATGTGGGTTTTGGTGGTAGTTTGGTCACTCAGTGTCTAAAAGGTTCGCCATCACTGATATAGGAAATTATGGAGAAGTATAGAACTAAAGCAAAGATAGCAGTCCATGTCATAAAAAAATAGATAAGCTTTATTTTTATTACATTGACTCCTATTTTGCTTTAGTTCTACGCTTTGCTCTAGGTCAGTGATGGAGAACCTTTTAGAGACCGATTGCCCAAACTACAACCAAACCTACTTATTTAAGTGCAAAGTGGCAAAATGGGAATTTAAGCAATGAGATGTTGCTACCTGTTTTGTCACATCCTTTAATTGTAAGAAATTCAGATTATCATTGTAGCTTCTTTCCAAGGTCCCCTGAACAGAAAAAACTGCGGGTCCCAGAGCAGGAGCTCCAATAATAATGCAGCCCTGTCTGCACCTCTGTGCTCCTCCTGTAGTCCCAGGCAGCTAAGGATGTTTAGCTTCAAAATAGCCCTGATCACAGCACATCCTGGGTGGCCAAGGATGGCAGGAGGAGGTTTTGAGTCCTGTCTGGAAACTCTGTGCTTGGGTGATGGCCTGGGTGCCCAGAGAAAGTGCTCCAAGTGCCACCTCTGGCACCCGTGCCATAGGTTCGCCACCACTGCTCTAGGTTGTTAGGTGTCCATGGTAATAATTACTAATGGTTGGGATCTTTGTTGCATTTTATTTGGTCATTATAGAGACATACTGACCTGCACTGATGGTGTAAAGCATTTGGGTTGAGATAGAATACTTACTATTAGCTTCCAGAGTCTCTGTCTGTGCCTATCTTGCGTCACTCTCCCTCAGTGCATCCACAGCTTTATATATGACAGTATGGAGAAGTGCTGACCTGTATTGATGGAAATTAAGCGCTGGGGTGAGAAATAAAACTTATTTTTCTGCAGCATCCTCTTTCTGTGCCTCTTTTCACTCACTCACAATAATCAGCAGGATCCTAAAGGCCATTATAAAGAGTGCTGACCTGTACTGATGAGAAGAAAGCACTTAGGGTTAGAAAGAAACGTCCTATTATCTGCATCAGCCTCTGCTTATCAGGATCATATAAAGCATGAAGTCAAGAAGTATTGAAGTGTACTAATATTAAAGAAACTTACTATTATCTCCAGCAGCCTCTGCTCGTCTGTTTCTCTCCTCTGTCACAAAGAAGCAACATTTAGGACAAGAAAATTCCTATTACTTTCTATTCCTGTACCAGCAATGGTGTTATATAGATATAAAGGGGAATCCTACGTGGTAGAGCTTGTATGTGAATTATGGGGAACTCATCAGTGATGCAATAAAACAATGGAAATCGTGACTGATCTATTTCTCAGCTGTCTGCTCCTCTATTCCTGCTCACAGTGAGAACGGACCACCAGCAGAATCAATGAGCCGAGCGCCTGGGGAGATGTTCCAGCTGAATCACTCAGAGAGAAACTCTAACAAGTTCATGCAGCCTGGTGTACTGGTCAGACAACATGTATACTGCAGATATATGATAGAGATAGATGGAAAAATAGGAAGATAGAAGGTTGATATATAGGCAGGGATTTATTGTGAGCCTAAAATCAGGCACACAAGCTCTTTTCTGATATAAATTGCACCTATTTTAGCACTTATGGCAGCCACTGCACCAGCCCACTCTGTGATCCCGCACCCTCTCCACCCAAAGAGTCAAGAGGGCGGAGTAGATGCAATTCCTGACTCTGCACCAGAAATTGTGACTTAATCACGACTTCTATGCCAGAATTCAGGTATACAAGCCGTGATAAATCCTCCCATAGACTGATAGAAAAATGGACAGCAGATAAATAAATAGGTAAATAAATATGAGACGGATAGATATAAGGTATGGAGAGGATAAGCCAAGGTAAGCCACTTGAAAATGGCTACATTGAGAGAGCTGAAACGTTGCATTTTTCACTGGTGAAATAAACACCTATTTCTCACGGAGTGCTGCTTCTCTACCTTGGCTTATATGAATTTTGTGATCCTCGAGTTGGACCTCCACAAGCTTGCACCCTACCTTGGGATCTAAATCCGATTTCACAGTGCCACTTCATCTCTCTATTTTTCCTGCAGGTGTGGAGAGGATAGATAGATAGATAGATAGATAGATAGGAGATAGATAGATAGATAGATAGTTTAGCAGAAGGTGTAGAAGAATAACTATAGATTATGATGTAGTAAGAGATTAAATTATAAGAAGATGAGATAGATAAGATAGATAGTATAGATAGATAGATCGATGGATGATAGATAGATAGATGATAGTAGAGATAGGAGATAGTATAGATAGATAGGGAGAGATAGATAGATAGATCGAGATAGATAGATAGGAGAAGATAGATAGATAGGGTAGCTGGTAGATAGATGATAGAGGTAGATAGATAGAAATAGATAGAAGAGTACGAAGATAGATAGATAGATAGATAGATAGATAGATAGGGAATAGATATATAGAATGGAGCTAGAAATAGGAGATAGGATAGTGATAAGAGAGATAGATAGATAGTAGATAGATAGCTAGAAGATAGATAGGAATAGATGATAGAAGGAGATCGATAGATAGATAGATAGAGATGAGATAGGAGATAGAAAATAGATAAGATGACGATAGATAGATAGATAGATAGATAGATAGAAGGAGATAGATAGATAGATAGATAGTAGATAGATAGAGAGAAGATAGATAGATAGATAGATAAGATTAGATAGATAGATAAGTTATAGAAGATAGGAGATAGATAGATAGATAGAGTGAAGATGGAGATAGATAGATAGATAGATGATAGTAGATAGATAGGAGTAGATAGTAGATAGGAAGTAGAGATAGGAATAGTAAGATAGATAGATAGATAGATAGATGAGGAGATGATAGGATAGATAGATAGAGTAGGAGATAGATAGAGATAGATAGTGATAGATAGTAGATAGACGATAGAAGATAGGAGATAGATAGATGATAGATAGATAGATAGATAGAATAGTGAGATAGATAAGATAGATAGTAGAAGATGAGATAGTATAGATAATAGATCGATAGATAGATAGGAGAGATAGTTTAGATAGATGAAGATAGATAGATAGATAGGAGATAGATAGATAGATAGATAGATAGCGGAAGTATAGATAATAGATAAAGATAGATAGATAGATAAATGAAGATAGTATAGAAATAGATAGATAGGAGATAGATAGATAAAGATAGAAATAGAGATAGATAGATAGTGATAGATAGATAGAGATAGTAGGGTAGATAATAGATAGATAGCTAGATAGATAGGAGATATAGATAGATGAGTAGATAGATAAGATAGATAGATAGATAGTAGATAGAGATAGAAGATAGATAGATTAGAGATAGATAGAAGAGATAGATTGTAGATAGATAGAGATAAATAGATAGAAGATAGATAGATGGATAGATAGATAGATAGATAGGAGATAGTAGATAGATAGATAGATAAATAGATAGATAGATAGATAGATAGATAGATAGATAGATAGATAGATAGATAGAAGATAGATAGATAGATAGATATGAGATAGATAGATATGAGATAGATAGATAGATAGATAAGTGTGGGAAAGTCCAGAGCAGCACAGCAACTAAGTTGGGTGCAAAGTCCTTGACACTCTGGCAAGAGCGTCTTCAAAGTATAATTCCAAAAAGCAGGCAGCACTCCAGAATAGTGATCAAAAGCGATGGGGTATCTTTATTCCATGTGCAACGTTTCAGCTCATACAGAGCCTTTATCAAGCATAGTGAGTATGGCCAGTAAACACACATATAAGGGCCAACCTTACATTTCATTGGTCAACAATCAGACCATAGTAATTACATTACAGAGTTAACAAAGTACAAAAACTTCATATATACAAGTGAAAGAGTGTTATACCAAGTTCAATATTGTGTTTAATATAGTGAAATGAAAACATTATATCAGTGAACGATGCATGTGTAGAAAATAGTAAACAGATAAATACCCTCCCATCAGCAATCGGACCGCCCCCTGTCTCGGCTTTTCATTCATAAACATAAATGGCAGATAATAAACAGCTGGTTCTGAGCGCCAGACAAGCAGTGTTTCTGTCGCAACTTCGTCACGTCACCGGAAATTGTAATGGTCACGTGATCGGACCTCAATCATGTGATGTTGGCGCATGGTCACGTGATCGGACCTAAATCATGTGGAAAGTTGGCGCATGTGCACTCGTGAACTGTGCATCGGTCGCCATATTCTTTGAGGGAAAAAACCACACATTCACAGTGAAGACCCCTATCAGGATTTAGCTAATATAGTGACTCTCCAAAACCAGGTACCCATGAGTGAAAACAGGCAGTATTAACACCGCCGTCAACACTCTGTGCGGAGTCGTGGGATTTCATCCGGCATCCAGAAACTGGACTACCGTTGGTCCATCCCTTCATCCTGCCCGGTATTCACTGGAGCCAGGGTCACAGAATGGGGTAAAAACCTCAAACGCTCTCCTTTTAGGGTCATATCACCGGTTAACTGTGTGGAGCAAATGGTCAAAATAAACAATTGTGGTGGTAAGCGACATATATAAGCATAAAGACAGATTAAGGTTATTGGAAGACACGAGACATGTGGGGGATTGAGATCCGTTCGGTGAGGGTCAGAAGTTCCCAAATAAATCTGGAAAACATAAATAATAATTTTACAATAGTATACACCTCTATACACAGTGTTGCTATAGTGTATTAGGAAACAAGTACATATATTTACTGGTGGAGAATTCTTCTCCTGATTATACCTAACCTACTGAAGAATTAGCAAGAGAGCTATGTCATGAGTCACAAGGCGGCATTTCCCATATGAGCACATACACACTATCAAGAGTCACTGTATACGTCTTTAGTCATACTTAAACAAGTCCACTTAAGTTGTATTCGATATTGAGACCTTGGGGCTGTAAAGTCCCCAATTTCTTTATCCATCTCAGTTCACATTTCCTAAGCATGGCTTCCCTATTGCCTCCTCTTTTGAGTATAGGGATATGGTCTATTATCACGCATTTCAGTTCACTCTCCTTGTGTCCTGCTTCGGAAAAGTGCCTACTGACTGGTAAGTCCTTTTTCTTTTTCCGGATGGTATACCTATGCTGCGTAAAACGTGTCTTGAAGTCGAGTGTTGTTTCGCCCACGTATTTAAAGTCACATGGGCAACTTACAGTATATGAGTTATGAGGAGGATATACAGTATATGAGTTATGAGAAGGATATACAGTATATGAGTTATGAGGAGGATATACAGTATATGAGTTATGAGAAGGATATACAGTATATGAGTTATGAGAAGGATATACAGTATATGAGTTATGAGGATACATTGATAAAAAGATTTTATAACAAAAGATAGAATGAATAGATGGGAGATATATAGACAGTTTATGAAATGAAAGCTGAGCTCTGATTGGTTGCCGCGAGCAGACACTTCTAACAAATGTCCCCTATATTAATGTTGAAATAATATACTGTAGAGAGGAGGAGGCTCATACACTTATATACAGTGATTCGGCCTCCAGTCTGTTTGCTCATAATTATCTACAAAGAATAATAATAAAAGAAGAAACCTCAACCGCTCATTACCGGGATATAGATAGAAGCGCTGACGTATATATCGACCTCCTCAGCTTCACACTATGGAGATGAATCCTATAGAAAATACTAACAGAGGCGATAATGATTCAGTTATCTGTACGTCATGCAGTGTACTATACAGAGAGAGCAGCCATCATCATCCTCATCATCTTCATCCTCATCATCTTCATCCTCATCATCATCATCCTCACCATCATCATCCTCACCATCATCATCCTCACCATCATCATCCTCACCATCATCATCCTCACCATCATCATCCTCACCATCATCATCCTCCTCATTGGTTTATCATATGAACATACATTAGGCCTCAGCTATAAGATCTGTCTTAAGGCGAGTGTGACAATGTTGCTCACAGCAGCCAATCAGTGGTCAGCTTTGTTTACTTAAACAGTGCAGAATACATGACAGCTACGCTCTGATTGGTCGCTATAGGCAACAGAGACAGTCTTACTACTAGATGGTTTTCATAGGCAAGGCCCAACACATGATCACAAAATAATTATTCAGTATAATCTTTTCTGAGCAGACAAGGAAAAAACAGTCTGACTATGGTGAAGAACGCTGCATATCTGTGATAATTGGGCTAATGTCATGACCTCATGTCCTACCATTACAGGCAGTCCCCGGGTTACATACAAGATAGGGTCTGTAGGTTTGTTCTTAAGTTGAATTTGTATGTAAGTCGGAACTGTATATTTTTTCATTTAACCCCCAGCCAGAACTTTTTTGGTCTCTGTGACAATTGGGTTTTAAAAATGTTGGGTTGTCATAAGTATCAATATTAACACTAAAGCTTCATTACAGACACATTTGATATCTGTTATAGCTGTTTATTGTAGACTAGGACTAAAGTACAATAAATTACCAATATCCAGAGGTCCGTTTGTAACTAGGGGTTGTATGTAAGTCGAGTGTTCTTAAGTAGGGGACCGTCTGTATGTGGGTGCAATGCCATTTACAGTGAGATGCAGGTGTGGTTTAGGTTGTATAACAACATGGAGGAAATAGAAATGAATTTGCAACAAGGATCCATGGATCTTTCTTACAAGACACATATATAGTGGAGTGTAAGCTCCTGGGGCTACCCACCATGTGCCATTTATGATGTGTCAGCAGATCCTCGGACACACACAAACACTCTATAGCTCTATTCTGCTTGTGGTGACTGTAACTGCTGGGATTTTTAGTTCCACATCTGCCCATTGACTGCCGCAGCTCTGTCTTCCTCCATTATCTCTCAGATACTTGTATAAGAGTTATCCCAGGATATATCCCTCCGGGCTCCATCTAGGGACAGGAGAGCGGCGTGTGCACAGGGGCTGTGCTGTAACAATGCACATCATTGTATCAGCTCGTATGTGTAGGAAGGGGAATGGGTGTATTATATAAGCTTTTACCTATTCGCTATAATGTATTAGTAGTTTGATGTATAGATTGTCACTCCTGATGCTTTTTATAGTTGTGATTCATCTGCAATGAGTAGACAGAGGAAAAATGAAGCAGAAGTAGAAGAAGTTCTGGTAGAAGGTTTATGATCACATAGGAGTTGGGTGTCTCTGCATCCTGGATATGGAGAAGCCTCTGTATTATACCGTATGATAAAGACATTTTGGGGTAAAACTTATCATCTGCTGGTGCACCTGCGCACTGGCACCAGGTGGATCTATCAAGAGGTTCAAGCCGCCTGACAAATCTCAGCAGGTAGCTGCCATCTGGGGCACTTCTACGGCAGGTCTGACCTGGCGTATAAAAAAAACCCCCTAACCTGCACTTGAATGAGCGCATTCTATAGGCAATGCAAAGGGGCCCCTCCACCCCAAAACTAGCGAAGAGGGAATCGCGTCTAAATCACGGCTTGTACACCTATTTTTAGGCAAAAAAGACATGATATTCGCCCCCTATATGTTTTAAAGAATTGTCTAAATTCATCAAACAATGGGGCAGATTTACTTACCTGGTCCTGTCGCGATCCCTTCGGTGCATTCTCCGCCGAGGATTCAGGTCTGCCGCCACTAAGATTGTGCGTCCAATTTCCTTCATGTGTTGCTTCCCCGCTGAGATCCGCCAGAGTTCACCTTCTTCTTCCTGGTGCATGTGAGTGCGTGTCTTGCGACACAATTTAGTTTTTAAATTCTGCGGTTTGTCCGAATCTGTCGGGTTGTCCGACGGCCACGCCCCCCCCCCCCCATTTCTGGTGCATGCAAGCCGGCACCGATGCACCACAATCCGATCGCCAGCGTCAAAAACCTGGGGCAATTCGGCGCAAAACGGAAAATGACCCTTAGTAAATGAGACCCACTATGTGCCCCCACTGAGAAGATGATAATAAAAAAAGTTAAGTGTTTGCAAAGCTGAAAAAGTTCAGTACTCCAATGGATAAATAAATTCTACACGAGACCCTGGGCTATTTATTGTTTGGATGAAGTAGAGTTCTATCCGAACTTCATTAAATATAAGATTTATGACAATGAAGTAACAAGACTGGAAAGTCATGGAAGCCATGACTAACCTCCTGGAACCCTTTTCAGGGTGGCCCTTTGGCTGTCAAAAAGTTGCTGCCCTTCTGTACCCCTGCCCCAGCTGGAGGGGATGGTGTCCTCCTGGTGGTGAAGAAACAAAGTTGCTGTTACTGTGGAACATCTTGGAATTCTAGAAGCGGGAGGACTTGGTGCTTCCAGGCTTTGTCAGGGCTCCTGGAGGGCTCCAGATTGAGCTTCCAGGGTGAGGCACCGAAGGAGGGGAGGGCCCTAGGGGCTCTTTTATCTCTAACTAGCATTGCATAGTGCACTTTGTTTGCATACTTCATCACACAGTCATAAATGATAAGATTCGGATTGCCGGCTGTTACCACTAGGGGGAGCTTGAGAGCTTGTTTCTGATCACAGATTCATAAATATAACAGGAAACCTGGATTGCAAATAAAGTTAAATATGGGACTGACTTTAATCCAAGGGTTAAAAACCTTGCGAATAAGAGCAGAAACAGCGTCTCCATCAGCTGCTGTGGAGTATTCTGCAGCAGAGGTTGGTTACACCCTGCACCATACATTAAGATTTATACATCTGTATGGCTTGAATAACAATAGTGATGTTTTGTAGTTCCGGTCCATGATACATTGTTGTGTTCCTGACAGGTTCCAATATTAGACGTTACCATAGTAACATCAGTCATGAGGATCGGAGGACATGACTAGCAATTCATATGAAGACACTCGCTGGCTGGAACATATGTTACATTATTTTGTCATTTTCACACCTTCATGAGAATCCAGGCTAATTAGGTGTCATTGTGATTTGTTGTTTTTTGGGGTTAGAATTGTGAGATTTTTGGTAAAATCTTATAAGATCTAAAATAAGTTTTTTCATAATTTCTCAAACTTTACAAAAATGCATATTAGTCATTTATCCATACCCAAATACTAATGCCAACAATAGGGACTTGGCAGCCAGGTACTGACTGTTCCCCACAGCAAACACTGAAGTGGCCCCTCACATCAAGTGGTGGCACATAGGGCAGTCTGTTACCCTCCTATTGATAGTCAGCAGATTACATAGGCTCTACCTTCAGCAGTGTAGCCCTGGCATAGGGGGCAGTTATTGTATTATAGTAGTTCTATTATACATAGGGTGGAGAATTATAGTAGTTATATTCTTGTACATAGGGGGCAGTATTATAGTAGTTATATTCTTGTACATAGGGGGCAGTATTATAGTAGTTATATTCTTGTACATAGGGGGGTGAGGTCCTGCTCGGCTCAGGCCTGGTAGACGCATTAGAGATGTCCTGCTTGGCTCAGGCATGGTAGACGCATTAGAGATGTCCCGGTGAGGTCCTGCTCGGCTCATGCCTGATAGACGCATTAGAGATGTCCCAGTGAGGTCCTGCTTGGCTCAGGCCTGATAGACGATTTAGAGATGTCCCGGTGAGGTTTTGCTCGGCTCTGGCCTTGTAGATGCATTAGAGATGTCCTGCTAAGGTACTGTCTGGCTCAGGCCTGGTAGACGCATTAGAGATGTCCTGGTGAGGTCCTGCTCGGCTCAGGCCTGGTAGACGCATTAGAGATGTCCCGGTGAGGTCCTGCTCGGCTCAAGCCTGGTAGGCGCATTAGAGATGTCCTGGTGAGGTCCTGCTCTGCTCAGGCCTGGTAGATGCATTAGAGATACTCTGGTGAGGTCCTGCTTGGCTCAGGCCTGGTAGACGCATTAGAGATTGCTTGGTGAGGTCCTGCTCGGCTCAAGCCTGGTAGACGCATTAGAGATGCCCTGCTGAGGTCCTGCTTGGCTCAGGCCTGGTAGACGCATTAGAGATGTCTTGCTGAGGTCTTGCTCGGCTCAGGCCTGGTAGACACATTAGAGATGTCCGGGGAGGTCCTGCTCGGATCAGGCCTGGTAGGCGCATTAGATATGCTCTGGTGAGATCATGCTCGGCTCAGGCCTGGTAAACGCATTAGAGATTTCCCGGTGAGGTCCTGCTTGGCTCACGCCTGGTAGACGAATTCGACATGTCTTGCTGACGTCCTGCTCGGCTCAGGCCTGTTAGACGCATTAGAGATGTCTTGGTGAGGTCTTGCTCAGCTCATGCCTGGTAGACCCAGTAGAGATGCCCTTGTGAGGTCCTGCTTGGCTCATGCCTGGAAGATGCAGTAGAGATGCTCTGGTGAGGTCCTGCTCGGCTCAGGCCTGGTAGATGCATTAGAGATGTCCTGGTGAGGTCCTGCTCGGCTCAGGCCTTGTAGGTGCATTAGAGATGTCCTGGTGAGGTCCTGCTCGGCTCAGGCCTGGTAGACGCATTAGAGTTGTCCTGGTGAGGTCCTGCTCGGCTCACGCATGGTAGATGCATTAGAGAGGTCCCGGTGAGGTCCTGCTTGGCTTAGGCCTGGTAGACGCATTAGAGATGTCCCTCTGAGGTCCTGCTTGGCTCAAGCCTTGTACACGCATTAGAGATGTCCTGTGAGGTCCTGCGCGGCTCAAGCCTGGTAGACGCATTAGAGATGTCCCGGTGAGGTCCTACTCGGATCAGGCCTGGTAGGCGCATTAGATATACTCTGGTGAGGTTCTGCTCGGCTCAGGCCTGGTAGAGCATTAGAGATGTCCTGGTGAGGTCCTGCTTGGTTCACGCCTGGTAGACGAATTAGAGATGTCCTGGTGAGGTCCTGCTCGGCTCAGGCCTGTTAGACGCATTAGAGATGTCTTGGTGAGGTCTTGCTCAGCTCATACCTGGTAGACCCAGTAGAGATGCCCTTGTGAGGTCCTGCTTGGCTCATGCCTTGAAGATGCAGTAGAGATGCTCTGGTGAGGTTCTGCTCGGCTCAGGCCTGGTAGACGCATTAGAGATGTCCCGGTGAGGTCCTGCTTGGCTCACGCCTGGTAGACGAATTAGAGATGTCCTGCTGAAGTCCTGCTCGGCTCAGGCGTGGTAGACGCATTAGAGATGTCTTGGTGAGGTCCTGCTCGGCTCAGGCCTGGTAGATGCATTAGAGATGTTCTGGTGAGGTCCTGCTCGGCTCAGTCCTGGTAGACTCGCTAGAGATGTCCTGCTGAGGACCTGCTTGGCTCAGGCCTGGTAGGCGCATTAGAGATGTCCTGCTGTGGTCCTGCTCGGCTCAGGCCTGTGAGACGCATTAGAGATGTCCTGGTGAGGTCCTGCTCGGCTCAGGCCTGGTAGGCACATTGGAGATGTTCTGGTGAGGTCCTGCTCGGCTCACGCCTGGCAGACGCATTAGAGATGTCCTGGTGAGGTGCTGCTCGGCTCAGGCCTGGTAGACGCATTAGAGATATCCTGGTGAGGTCCTGCTCGGCTCAGGCCTGGTAGATGCATTATAGATGTCCCGGTGAGGTCCTGCTCGGCTCAGGTTTGGTAGATGCATTAGAGATGTCCTGGTGAGGTCCTGCACGGCTCAGGTCTGGTAGATGCATTAGAGATGTCCTGCTGAGGTCCTGTGAAGGTCCCTGCTTGGCTCAGCCTGGTAACGCATTAGAGATGTCGTGTGAGTCTCCTGCTCGGCTCATGGCCCTGTAGACGGATAGATGTCCTGCTGAGGGTCCTGCTCGGCTCAGGTCTGGTAGATGCATTAGAGATGTCCTGGTGAGGTCCTGCTCGGCTCAGGCCTGGTAAACGCATTAGAGATGTCCTGCTGAGGTCCTGCTCGGCTCAGGTTTGGTAGACGCATTAGAGATGTCCTGGGGGGTCCTGCTCGGCTCAGTCTGGTAGATGCATTAGAGATGTCCTGCTGAGGTCCTGCTGGCGCAGGCCTGGTAGACGCATTAGAGATGTCGCGGTGAGTTTCCTGCTCGGCTCATGCCTGGTAAGACGCATTAGAGATTTCCGTGCTGAGGTCCTGCTCGGCTCAGGTCTGGTAAATGCATTAAGATGCCTGCTGAGGTCCTGCTCGGCTCAGGCCTGGTAGACGCATTAAGATGTCGCGGTGAGGTCCTGCTCGGCTCAGGCCTGTTTGACCCGCATTATAGATGTCCTGTGAGGTCCTGCTCGGGCTCAGGCCTGGTAGACGCATTAGAGATGTCGCGGTGAGGTCCTGCTCGTGCTCAGGCTGGTAGACGCATTAGAGATGTCCTGAGTGTGAGTCCTGCTCGGCTCGGCCTGGTAGACGCATTAGAGATGTCCTGGATCCTGCTCTGCTCAGCCTGGTAGACCGCATTAGAGATGCCGTGAGGTCCTGCGCGGTCTCAGGCCTTGTAGACGCCATTAGAGATGTCCTGGTGAGGTCCTGCTTGGCTCACGCCTGGTAGAGCATTGAGATGTCCCGGTGAGGTCCTGCCTCGGCTCAGGTTTGTAGAACGCATTAGATGAGTCCTGCTGGTCCGCTGCTCGGCTCAGTCTGGTAGATGCATTAGAGATGTCCTGCTGAGTGCTCTCGTGCTCAGGCTTAACGTAGACGCTTAAAGATGTCGCGGTGAGGTCCTGGCTCGGCTCAGGCCCTGGTAGACCATTAGAGATGTCCTGGTGAGGTCCTGCTCGGCTCAGGCCTGGTAGATGCATTAGAGATGTCCTGCTGTGGTCCCTGCTTGGCTCAGGCCTAGTCGAAACCTGCATTAGAGAGTGTCCTGGGAGGTCCTGCTCGGCTCAGGCCTGGTAGATGCATTAGAGATGTCCTGCTGTGGTCCTGCTTGGCTCAGGCCTGGTAGACGCATTAGAGATGGTCGCGGTGAGGTCCTGCTCGCCTCAGGCCTGGCAGACGCATTAGAGATGTCGCGGTGAGGTCCTCCTCGCTCAGGCCGTATGACGCATTAGAGATGTCGCGGTGAGTCCCCTCGGCTCAGGCCTGGTAGACTCATTAATATGTCGCGGGAGGTCTCTCGCTCAGCCGTAGATCGTTGACGCGGTGAGGGTCCTCCTCGTCTAGGCCTGGTAGATTCATTAGACTTGGTCTCCATGACACAGAGTAAACATCGCTATTGAGATTCCCGTGTTTGCAGGAACTTCCTGCTCTCCTCCTCTCATTTGGAGCTTCTATTAGCGGCTGGAAGGGTCACCAGGTTGTAGGACGTTGACCCCCGGTGGCATCAAGAAGCCGCCCGCCTGGTTCTCCTGCTTTGTTATGCAGCTTCATGCCCAGCCCGGGCCTTCACACCCACCCCTGCTCCCCCGACCATTGTCTCAGGTGTCGCCTCATAAATCCCGCCACGGATCTCCATGAATCCGTCTCCAGGAGCGTCTACTAGGCAAGTATAACTGCCCCGACCCTATAGACATCATACACAATCACTACACTGTATACATTATACAACACTTATACTTATACACAAGCCCGTATTGTATCCTATAGGGATTTTGGAGTTATCCGTGTGTACGTATCCTATAGGGGATGTTGGGAGATAGTCCTCTACACATAGGGCTGTGTTATGTATTCTATAGGGGGATGTTGGGAGTTATCCGCTATACATATTTTCGTGTGAGGTATTCCTATAGGGGGATGTTGGGAGTTATCTCTTACTAGTTCTGTGTGTATGTATGTCTATAGGGGATGTTGGGCGTTATCCTCTGTATATATGAGAGCACATAGGTGTGTGTATGTATCTATAGGGGAAGTTATCCTCTATACATTCTGGGTGGATCAGCTCCCTATGTCCTTGTAACGTGGACCTATGCTCATCCTTTGGCCTCTGTACATTACATGCGTTGTCCTGCCTGGGGTAGAATGTCCGGCCTGGAGTTACCAAAGTGTCCTGCATGGTAGGAGTCACCGGCCTGGGGTTGTCCTGATGAGGGTTGTCCTGACTGAAAGTGTCCTCTGGCGGTCTGTGGGTGTCCTGCCTGGGAGTGTGCCTGCTAGAGTGTGTCCGCCTGGGGTGTCACGCTCTGGAGTTGGTCCTGCCTGGGGTGTCCTGCCTGGAAGTGATGCTGATTGTCGCGGGTTCCATGTCCTGACTGGGGTGTCCTGCCTTTGGGGTAGACTGAGTCTGTGATGTACTGCATGGGGTATCCTGGCTTGGAAGTGTCCTGCCGGGGTGATTGCCTGGTGCTGCCTGGAGTCCCTGATGCGGGAGTGTCCTGCCGGGGGTCCTGCACTGCATGGGTTCTGCCTGATTCCTGTGGGTGTGCTTGCCGTGGGAGTTCTGGGTATCTGCCTGGAGTGATAGTGGAGTTGCTGCCTGGAGTGTCCTGCCTGGAGTGTACTGCATGGGGGTCCTGCTCTGGAGTGTCTGACTGGGGTGTGGTTGTTGAGTTCTGCTGGTGTGGCAGGAGTCGTCCTGCACTGGGGTTGTGTCCTGCTGTGTCAGGGGTGTTCCTGCCTGGAGTGTCCTGCCTGGGAGTGGCCTGCTGGAGTTCTGCTGAGGTGTCCTGCCTGGGGTGCCCTGGACATCGATGGGTTGTCGCCTGGAGTCTGGCCTGGAGTGTCCTGTATGGAGGTAGTGGTGTCTCATGGGGTGTTCGCAGCATGAGGTCCTCCAGGTCTTGGAAGTTCTGAGTGTCCTGCATGGAGGCTGTCCTGGGGGGGTTGTTGCTTGGTTGTCTCTGGGGGTCATCTGCTGGAGTGTCCCCGGGTGTCTTCATGGGTGTCCTGCCTGGGTGTTCTGGTGGACTGGGTTTCCGAGTGCGCTTGGGGTTGTGGCTGCCTGGGGTGTCCTGCCTGGGAGGTCCTGCCTGGAGTGTGGTGCTGCTGCTGGGTGTTGTCCGCCTGGGGTTGTCCTGACATTGGAGTGTCCAGCCGTGGGTATCCTGCTGGAGTTGCTGACTGGTGGTGTGCTGGCCTGGAGTTAGTTCCTGCTGGAGTGTCCTGCTGGGATGTCAGCCGGATGGAGTGTACTGCCTTGGTCTGTGTGTCCTCCTGGGAGTATCTGCACTGGACGGTATCCGGTTGCTGACTGTGTCGTTGGGTATTCTGCCTGGGGTCTGATGTCGCTGGAGTGCGATTGTGGGTTTGCGGATGTCTAGCCATGGGGTTGTCCTGCTTGGGGTTGTCCTGCCTGGAGTTGTGCCGAGTGCACTGGGGTCATGACCTGAGTTGTCCTGCTGAGGGCGCTTTGTCGCTGGGTCCTGCCTGGAGGTGCAGCGGGTATCCTGAGTGCTGGGGTGTGTGCCTGGTTTTTGCCTGGAATGTCTGTGGAGTGTCTGCTGATGTCCTGCCTGGGTGTATGTGGTTGTCCCTGGATTCTGCGGGGTCCTGCCTGGAGGTCGCCTAGTGGAGTATTGTCCTGCCTGAAGTGTCCTGCCTGGGTGCTGCTTGGTCCTGCCTGGAAGTGTCTGCTGGGGTTGCGTGCACGATGGTCTGCCTGGGTATTGCTCCTGCTGAGAGTGTCTGCATGGAGTCCGCGAGTGTCCGCTGAGGTTCTGCCTGGAGGTGCAGCTGAGTACCTGGGAGTGTCCTGCCGTTGACTGCCTGGTGTCTGCTTGGATGTCGCGGAGCTGCTGCTGGCATGGGGTGGATGCCTGCCTGGAGTGTTCGCCGAGTGTCCTGCCTGGGGTTGTCCTGACTGGAGGGTCTGCTCGTGTCATGGAATGTCCTGCATGGGGTGTTCTGCCTGGAAGCCTGCCTGGACTGTACGATTGTTGGTGTCCTGCACTGGAGTGTCATTGCCTGGGGTGTCTGCCTGGAGTGTCCTGCCTGGGGTGCATCCGGTCCTCATGAGGGGCATGGGTGTCCTGCATGGAGGGTCCTGCCATGTCCTACCCTACGTGTAGCATGGGTATTCCGGCTGACCTGACATGGGGGTGTCATGCCTGGGAAGTGTTGCCCTGCCTGGGAGTGCCTCCTGAGTCATGCTGGGTTCCCGGTGTCGGCTGGGAGTGTTCCTGCCTGGAGGTCGTAGACTGGTAGTGTGCTGGTATAGCCCATGCTGCGGAGTGTCCTGCCTGGATGTCTGCATCAGTCACGCCTGGAGGTCATCATTGACCCTGGAGTGTCGACGTGGGGTGTGCTTGCATTGGAGTGTCTCTTGTCATGAGACTGTCCACCATGGAGTGTGCCTGGGTTCGCCTGGTTCCTGCCATGGGGTTATCCTGCATTGGGTGTTGCCGCATGGGGTTGCTGATTCGCTGGGGTGGTCATGATGGGTTGCTGGAGTGTCCTGCCTGGAGTGTCTCTGGTGTGTCAATGCTGGGTGTCCTGCATGCGTTGACTGGAGTGTCATGCATGGGTAGTCATGCTTGGGCAGGTAATGCCTGAGGGTTAGCAATGGTGGTGTATGGACTAGGGGGTGTACTGCCGAGTGTCGCTATGTGTGGGTAGTAATGAATGTAAGTGCCCCGAGTGTAGTGAGTGTTCCGACTGAGTGCGTGCCTGGGTGTCTGGGGATGGCCTGCTGTGAGGCATGACGGGGTTGGCATGGGGTTCCTGCATGGATAGTGTCCTGCTGGGGGTGATGTGTCTGACTGGAGTGTCATGTCGGAGGTCCTGCCCTGGAGTTTGGTCAGCATGAGCCTGCGGGGTGTCATGTCTGGAGTAGCTCATGACTGGCGGTTGGTGGAGAGCAATTAATGACTGGCGAGGGATTGTGATGCCTGGGGTGTCTTCCATGCTGGTGGTTTCTAGTGTACCGGCCTGGAGGTTATCGGGGTGTCTGCCTGAGAGGGTCCTGGCCTGGAGTGTCTGCTGGAGTGTCCGCTGAGTGTGCCCCTGACGAGTGGTGTCATCTGGAGTGTCAGCCTGGGTATGCCTGCCTGGAGTGTCGCTGGGATTGCGTGCCTAGAGTGGTCTGGCTCTGAGTGAGTGAATGGGGTAGTCATGGGAGTGTTTGGGAGTGCTACTTGGATGTCGTTGGATGTCTGCGGGGTGCTCCTGGGCTGCGGGTGTTCTGCCGGGGGCTGAAGAGTTATGTCGCTGCTATGTCGGTGGGTGTCCTGCCTGGGTGTGTGAGTGTTCTGCCTGGGGTGTACCTGACTGAGGTGCCGGGGTTGTTCAGGTGTCCTGCCTGGGTTGAGGTGTCTGGAGTGCCTAGCCTGTAGTGTCCTGGGATTGTTGGAGGGGTGGTGTGAGACTGGGGGGTCCTGGGGGTGTCCTGCCTGGGTGTCTGCTCGAGGTCCTCCTGCTGGAGTGTCCTTGCTGGAAAGTGTCCTGCCTGGGGTGTCCTGTCTGGAGTGTCCTGCCTGGGTTTTGCTGGTGTCTGCTGGGGTCCGGCTTGGAGGCTTCCTGCCTGGAGTGTCCGCGACTGGGGTTTGTTCCTGGAGGTCATGATGGGTGCGCCTGGAGTGTCCTGCTGTGTCTGCCTAGTTACTATGAGTGTCCAGCTGGGAGTAGTCCTGCTCTGGGATGTGTCTGCCATGTGTCTCTGGGGTGTGTCCTTGCATTGGAGTTATGTCGGGTGCGCCTGGGGTGTGTCCTGCTGGAGGTCATGCCTGGGGGTTTTGCATGGGGTCATGCACTGGGGTGTCCTGCACTGGGGAGTCCATTGATGTCTGAGCTGGAGTGTCCTGCCTTGGAGTGTCTGGGGCTGCCTGGGCACGATGACCATAGGGTTGTACTGCAAGCTGCCTGGCCGGCATGAGGGTGTCCTGCCTGGGTTTGTCCTGCTGGGGTCATACGGTCTGTCCTGCCTGGGGTGTTATCCATTGAATGCAGTAGTCTGCCTGGAGTGTCCTGCCTGGGAGTTCAGCGCCAGTGTACTGCATGTAGGTGTTAGCAGGAATAGTGTCCTGGCCTGGGCGTAGTGTCCTGCCTGGAAGTGTCCTGCTGGAGTGGCCAGCATGGGGTATCTGCCTGGGTGTCCAGCCTGGGGGGGGTTATCCGATGTCATGGAGTGTCATGCCTGGGGTGCTGATTGCCTGAGTGTCCTGTGCTGGAGTGTACTATCTGGGGGTGTGTAGTGTTCTGCAGTGGAGATGTCATACCTTGACGGGTGTCCTGCACTGGTATGTGAGGTTTCTGTATCAAGTGTCCTGCCGGGTTTGTCCTGCTGGGGTGTCCTGCTGGAGTGTCTGCCTGGAGTGTCTGCCTGGAGTGTGCAGCATGGGTGTCCTGCCTGGAGTGTCCTGCCTGGAGTTTTCGGCCTTGGGGTGTACTGCATGGGAGGTCATGACCTTGGGTGCTACTGCCTGGGTGTACTGCCTGGGGTGTCCTGTCTGGAGGTCCTGATGGAGTCAGTGTCCTGCACTGGGGGGCTTATTGTCTGCATGGAGGTCCTGCCTGGGGTGTGTGCTGCCTGGAGTGTCCTGACTGGAGTGTCCTGCCTGGGTGTGTTCTGCTGGAGTGTCCTGCCTGGGGGGTTCCTGTCTGGGAGTGTCCTGCCTGTGGTGGGTCCTGCCTGGGGGTGTCCGCCTGCGTCCTCGCCAGGTCATGTGGAGGACTTGTTGTGGTTGTTTTAGGTAGTGTGATGGTAAGGGGGTCACTTCCCGGTCCTCGCCAGGTCATGTGATGACTGTTGGTTGTTTTAGGTAGGTGATGGTCAGGGGCGGTAATTCCCGGTCCTCGCCAGGTCATGTGAGACTGTTTGTTGTATTAGGTAGGTGATGGTCAGGGGGTCATTCCCGGTCCTCGCCAGGTCATGTGATGACTTGTTGTTGTATTAGGTAGGTAGTGGTCAGGGGGGTCAATTCACGGTCCTAGCCAGGTCATATGATGACTTGTGGGTTGTATTAGGTAGGTGATGGTCAGGGGGGTCATTCCCGGTCCGCCTGGTCATGTGATGACTTGTTGGTTGTATTAGGTAGGTCGTGGTCAGGGGGTCTTCCCGGTCATCGCCAGGTCATATGATGACTGTTGGTTGTATTAGGTAGGTGATGGTCAGGGGTCTTTCCCGGTCCTCGCCAGGTCATGTGATGACCGGTTGGTGTATTAGGTAGGTAGTGGTCAGGGGGTCATTCCCAGTCCTCGCCAGGTCATGTGTGATAATTGTTGTGTTGTATTAGGTAGGTAGTGGTCAGGGGGTCAGTCACGGTCCTCGCCAGGTCATATGTGATTTGTTGGTTTATTGTATAGGTAGGTGATGGTCAGGGGTCATTCCCTGTCCTTGCCAGGTCATGTGATGACTGTTGGTTGTATTAGGTAGGTAGTGTTCAGGGGGTATTCCCGCTCCTCGCTGGTCATTGTGATGACTTGTTGGTGTATTAGGTAGGTAGTGGTCAGGGGGTAGTCCCGGTCCTCGCCAGGTATGTGATGACTTCTTGCGTGTATTCGGTAGGATAGTCGTGGTCAGAGGGGTCATTCCCGGTCCTCGCCAGGTCATATGATGACTTGTTGGTTTGTATTAGGTAGGTGAGGTCAGGGGTCTTTCCGGTCCTCGCCAGGTCAGTGTGATGACTTGTGGTTGTATTAGGAGGTAGTGGTCAGGGGGTCATTCCCAGTCCTCGCCAGGTCATTGAGAACTTGTTGGTTTTTTTAGGTAGGTGATGGTCATGGGGGTCACATTCAACGGTCCTTGCCAGAGGTCATGTGATGACTGTTGGTTGTATTAGGTAGCGGTGATGGTCAGGGGGTCATTCCGCTCCTCGCCAGGTCATGTGTATGACTTGTTGGTTGTATTAGTAGTAGTGGTCAGGGGTCGGGGTTCCATTCCCGGTCTCGCCAGGTATTATGATTGCTTGTTGGTTGTATTAGGTAGGGTGATGCGTCAGGGGGGTCATTCCCGGTCCTCGCCAGGTCATTTGATGAATGTTGGTTGTATTAGGTAGGTGATGGTCAGGGGGTCATTCCCGGTCCTCGCCAGGTCATGTGGTGACTTCTTGGTTGTTTAGGTAGGGTCGTGGTCAGGGGGGGTCATTCCCGTCCTCGCAGTCATGTGATGACTTGTGGTTGTATTAGGTAGTGTAGTGGTCAGGGGATCATTCACGCGGTCCTCGCCAGGTACTATGATTACTTGTTGGTTGTATTAGGTAGGTGATGGTCAGGGGGTCTTCCCGGTCCTCGCCAGGTCATTTGATGACTTGTGGTTGTATATAGGGTGGGAGTGGTCAGGGGGGTCATTCCCAGTTTCGCCAAGGTCATGATTGACTTGTTGGTTGTATTAGGTAGTGTGATGGTCAGGGGTCATTCCCGGTACTGCGTCATGTGATGACTTGGTTGGTTGTATTAGGTAGGTGATGGTCAGGGGTCATCACAGGTCCTCGCATGGTCATGTGATGACTTGTTGGTTGTATTAGGTAGGTGATGGTCAGGGGGTCATTCCGCGGTCCTCGCCTGGTCATGTGATGACTTGTTGGTTGTATTAGGTAGGTGATGGGTCAGGGGGTCATTCCAGGTCCTCGCGCAGGTCATGTGATGACTTGTTGGTTTGTTTTAGGTAGGTGATGGTCAGGGGTCATTCCAGGGTCCTCGCCAGCAGGTCATGTGATTGACTTGTTGGTTGATTAGGTAGGTGATGGTCAGGGGGTCATCCCGGTCCTCACCAGGTCATGTGATGACTTGTATCCTGATGATGCAAGATTGGACGGGAAGGTGTATGACATAAGGAGGAGAAGAAATAGACCCGGAAAACAATGGAAATGAAGCGGCAGAGCAGAGGTAAGTACAGACGGAGCCGGGGAAAATGAGGAGCAGCCATAAGGGTGCCCCATCATGTCGTGTAATATCCTCATTGCGGCTGGGGGGGGTGTACGGTAAGTACCTGACGTCAGGAGATTATACAAGGGGGAGGGGCTCTTGGTTTTTACTCTTCCTGGGGAATGGAAAGTCCCCGGGGCCCGCGGGCGGCAGATTGTCACTGCAGAGCTGCATAAATGAATGATGAGGCAGATACTGCACACAAAGGGAGTAGTGGTCATACTCCAGGTCCTGTGTGGTAGTGTGCGGGTTGTATTTTGTATACTCCAGGTTTAATGACCGCGTGTTGTTGTATGTGCGGTTATGGGTTCTTTTTGGTGGTTGGGTTTGTTTTTTTTGTGTGTATACTCCAGGTCCCTGTGTGTGTAGGTGGCAAGGGTGTTATGATACTACAGTGTACTGGGCTGGACTGTGGTCCAAGCTTGATGTAGTGTGAGGGTAAATGGTTATGTGTAATTAGCTGTGTTAGTGTGTGGGTTAAAATGGTCATGCATGGATGTGTGTAGTGTGAGGGTTTAGGTAAGTCCATGGTTATGATGTGTTGTAGTTGAAGTTGTGCTGGTCCACTGGTTCTGAATTTGGGATAGTGTAAGGTCCATGGTCTGTTGGCAAGCACTTTCGTGTGTAGTGTGAGGGTACCTGCGTTACGCTGGTGAGGAGGACAAAGCCCTTTGCATTCCCCTCCGGGTGGAGGGAAACGGAGCGGAGGATAGGCCTGGAGACTGTTCGGGGTGGTGTCGACTGCGCAAAATAGTGAAGGGAATGTGGTGGGATGGGGGCATACCATTCTAACGCGTTCGGCCCCGTGTACCTATGTGTTGGGAGGAGGGAGGGAGTAAAAGGGTAAGGGCACATGACCAGGGGCCCATCGCGCCAAACGTTTGTTTATCAACCGTGACTGGGTATTGCTTGTTAGTCTGCGGGGCCCTGGTTCTGGGGTTGTCGTGTAGTTAGTTGCAGGGCCCGGTTCTGCTGTGTGTGTTGTAGTGTGTTGCAGGTCCCTGGTTCTGTGTGTGTTATTACGGTGTTGTACGTGGACAGTCCCTGGTTCTGTGTGTGTAGTGTGCGGGTCCCTGGTTCCGTTTGTGACTGCGGTTTGCTGTTTGTAGTGTACAGGTCCTGGTCACCTGTGGGTGTTAGTGTGCGGGAGTCCATGGTTCTGTGGTGTAGTGGTTTTTGGGGGCAGGTCCTGGTTTATGGTGTGTGTAGGTACAGGTCCCTGGCTCTGGATTAGTTGGGTAGCTTGTGAGGGTCCCTGGTTCTGTCTGAATTGAAAGGCTGTGTGTAGTGTGGAGGGTCAATGGTTAAGATTCGGGGCCTACTAAATAAATGATCAGATGGAGTATAGGTCTAGCTGCTCTACCGCTTACGGGTAAGGTGTTGTTTTGAATGTTGTGTAGGTGTGTGGGTACCTGGTTTAGTGTTGGCTCTAGCGTGTAGTTCTGTTTTGTGTGAGGGTCTACATGGTGTAAGCACGATGAATGTGTGTATTTGCGGGGTCCCTGGTATGTGTGTGTAGTGTGACGGGTTCATTGGGTCCTGTCGGTTGGTGACAGCCCCGTTTTGGTGTGTTTGTGTCGTGTGCGGGTACCCTGGTATGTGTGTGTAGTGTGCGGGTACCCTGCGTTTCCATGTGATTGTAGTGTGCGGGTCCCTGATTCTTGTGTGAGCGCCAGTGCCGGAATGTAGGGGGGTTGCCACCAGCCCCCAGATGCCTCATTGTCACACGAGGTGTGTGCTTTGAGATATTTCTAGGGGGTGCTTATGTACTTTGTGTTGTGCAAGTCAGACAGGGAGGGCGACCTCCTAACGGCAGTTGCCCATCACTTTTCCTCCACTTTGTGTTGTTCACGGCCAACTTACTACCCGACTTTTCATGGCAGCCGCCCATACCAGAGCTTTGCCTACGCTGAGAGCACTGAAAAAGCCGCCTTCTCTCTTTTTTCCTTTTCTTCTTCCTTCGATTCTTTTAAAACAACAGAGGACACAGGAGCCCACAAGGGACTCAGCGGACCAGAACCAAACCAGTCCAAACAACCCCCCCCCCCCCCCCCCACTAAAAAAAATAAAAAAGGAAGAAAGAAAAGACAACATAAACAAACAAGAAACACAAAACAAAAACAAACAAACAAAAAAGAATAAACCACAACCCAAAAATGACAAAAAAAAACCAAAAGACAACCCACCCCACAAAACGCACAACTCAACCCCCCCCCAACCCCCCCAACCCCCCCCCCCCCCCCCCCCCCCGCCGGGACATCACCAAGAATCGGTCCTCGCCTGGTCATGTGATGACTTGTTGGTTGTATTAGGTAGGTGATGGTCAGGGGGTCATAGTCCAGTGTCCTCGCCAGGTCATGTGATGACCTTGTTGGTTTGTATTAGGTAGGTGTGGTCAGGGGTCATTCCAGGTCCTCGCCAGTCATGTGATGACTGTTGGATGTATAGGTAGGTGATGGTCAGGGGGTCATCCCGGTCCTCACCAGGTCATGTGATGACTTGTATCCTGATGATGCAGATTGGACGGGAAGGTGTGATGAACATGGAGGAAAAGTAGACCCGGAACCAATGGAAATGAGCGGCAGAGCAGGTAAGTACAGACGGAGCCGGGAAAATGAGGAGCAGCCAATAAGGTCCCCATCATGTCGTGTAATTCCTCATTGCGGCTGGGAGGGGGTGTACGGTAAGTACCTGACGTCAGGAGATTATACAAGGGGAGGGCTCTTGTTTTTTCTCTTCCTGAATGGAAAGTCCCCGGGGGCCCGCGGCGCAGAATGTCACTGCAGAGCTGCATAAATGAATGATGAGGCAGATACTGCACACAAAGGGAGTAGGGTCATACTCCAGGTCCTGTGTGTGTAGTGTGGGCGGGTGTATACTCCAGGTCCTGTGTGTGTATTGTGCGGTGTATACTCCAGGGTCCTGTGAATGTGTAGTGTGCAGTGTATACTCCAGGTCCTGGTCTGTGTTGTAGTGTGCGGTCCCTGGTTCTTGGTGTGTAGTGTGGGTGGCCCTGTTCGTGTGTAGTTGCGGGTCCTGGTTCTGTGTGGTGTAGGGTGCGCCCTTTGTGATGTCGGTCCTGGGGGTGTGAGGGCGTGGTCCTGGTTTCGTGTGTGTAGGTGTCGGGTCTGTTCTGTGTGGTAGTTCAGGTCCCGGTTATGTGTGGAGGGGCGGGTCCCTGGTTCGTGTGTATGAGCGGGTCGCCCCCCTGGGGGGCGTTGTTAGTTTTTCTGTGTGTGTAGTGTTGCAGGGTCCTGGTTCTGTGTGTGTGTAGTGTCTCCTGTCCCTGGTTCTGTTGTGTGTAGTGACAGGTCCCGTTCTGTGTGTGTAGTTTGCGGTCCCTGGTTTCCGTGTGTTGTAGTGTACAGGTCCCTGGGTTCTGTGGGTGTGTAGTTGCCTGGTGTCCCTGGTTCTGTGGTGTAGTGTAGCAGGTCCCGGTTTGTGTGTGTGGTAGTGGTCAGGTCCCTGGGTCTGTGTGTGTAGTGTGGCATGGTCCCTGGTTCGGGGTGTATGTAGTATCGGTCCCTGGTTTCCGTTGTGTAGTGTGTGTGTCCCTGTCGTGTGTGGTAGTTTGCGGGTCCCTGGTTCGTGTGTGTCGTGTGCGTGTGTGCGGGTCTCTGGTTAAGTGTGTAGTGTTGGCGGGGTGTCCCTGGTCCTGTGTGTGTGTAGTTGCCGGTTCCCTTGGTTCGTGTGTGGTAGTGTGCGGGTCCCCTGTTTCCCTGTGTGTAGTGTGCGGGTCCCTGATTCTTGTGAGCGCCGGTGCCTGGAACTGTAGGGGTGCCACAGCCCCAGATGCCTCCATTCACACGAGTGTTGTGCTTTCAGATACTTCTGGTGCTTATGTACTTTGTGTTGTGCATAGTCAGACAGGGAGGGCACCTCCCGGCAGTTGCCCATCACTTTTCCCCACTTTGTGTTTCACGGCCACTTACTACCGACTTTTCATTGGCAGCCGCCATTCCAGAAGCTTTGACTACGCTGAGAGCCTGAAAAAGCCGCCTAAAACAACAGAGAACAGGAGCCCCACCAGACTCAAGATCGTACAGAACCAAACCCACCAACAACCCCCCCCCCCACCCCCCCCCCCCCCCCCCCCGCCGGGACATCACCAAGAATCATGTACGAGGCCAAAGGATGAGCATAGGTCCAGTTACAGGACATAGGGGAGCTGATCCTCCCAGAGTATATAGGATAACTTCCCCTATAGAATACATACACCACCTATGTGCTCTCATATATACAGAGATAACGCCCAACATCCCCTATAGAATACATACACACAGAACTATGTAAGAGGATAACTCCCAACATCCCCCTATAGAATACTACACACAGAACTATGTATAGGGATAACTCCCAACATCCCCCTATAGAATACATACACACAGCCCTATGTGTAGAGACTATCTCCCAACATCCCCTATAGGATACGTACACACGGATAACTCCAAAATCCCCTATAGGATAATACGGGCTTGTGTAAGTATAAGGTGTTGTATAATGTATACAGTGTAGTGATAGTTTGTATGTGTCTATAGGGTCGGGGCAGTATATACTTCGCATAGACGCTCCTGGAGACGGATTCATGGAGATCCGTCGAGGATTTATGAGGCGACCCTGAGACAATGGTCTGGGAGCGGGTGGGTGTGAACGCCCGGGCTGGGCATGACAGCTGCATAACAAAGCAGGAGAACCAGGCGCGGCTTCTGATGCCACCATGTGGGTCACGTCCTACAACCTGGTGACCCTTCCAGCCGCATAAGAGATCTCCAAATGAAGCGGAGGAGCCAGAATTCCTGCAAACACGGGAATCTCAATAGCGATGTTTACTCTGTGTCATGGAACCAAGTCTAATAATCTACCAGGCCTGACGAGGAGGACCTCACCGCGACATCTCTAATGCGTCTACCAGGCCTGAGCCGAGCAGGACCTCACCGCGACATCTCAATGCGTCTACCAGGCCTGAGCCGAGGAGGACTACCGCGACATCTCTAATGCGTCTACCAGGCCTAGCCGAGGAGGACCTCACCGCGACATCTCTAATGCGTACGCCAGGCCTGAGCCGAGCAGGACCTCACCGCGACCATCTCTAATGCGTCTACCAGGCCTGAGCCAAGCAGGACCACAGCAGGACATCTCTAATGCATCTACCAGGCCTGAGCCGAGCAGGACCTCCCAGACATCTCTAATGCGTTCTCTAGGCCTGAGCCAAGCAGGGACCACAGCAGAGGACATCTCTAATGCATCTACCAGGCCTGAGCCGAGCAGGAACCTCACCAGGACATCTCTAATGGTTCTACCAGGCCTGAGCCGAGCAGGACCTCACCGCGACATCTTCTAATGCTCTACCAGGGCCTGAGCCGAGCAGGACCTCAGCAGGACATCTCTAATGCATCTACCAGACCTGAGCCGAGCAGACCGCAGCAGGACATCCTTAATGCGTTCTACCAACCTGAGCGAGCAGGACCTCACCGGGACATCTCTAATGCATCTACCAGGCGTGAGCCAAGAGGACCTCACCAGGACATCCTAATGCGTCTACAAGGCCGAGCCGAGCAGGACCTACACGCGACATCTACTAATCGTCTACCAGGCCTGAGCGAGCAGGACCTCACCAGGGACATCTCTAATGCGTCACCAGGCCGAGCCGAGCAGGAACCTCACCAGACATCTCTAATGCGGTCTACCAGCCTGAGCCGAGCAGGACCTCACCGACATCTCTAATGCGTCTACCAGGCCTGAGCCGAGCAGGACCTCACCAGGACATCTCTAATGCGTCCACCAAGCCTGAGCCGAGCAGGACCTCACCGCGACATCTCAATCGTCTACCAGGCCTGAGCCGAGCAGGACCTCAGCAGGACACTCTCTAATCATCACAGACTGAGCCGAGCGACCTCAGCAGGAAATTTATGCGTCACCAGGCATAGAGCCGAGCGTAACTCACCGCGACCTCTAATGGTCTACCAGGCCTGAGCCGACAGGACCCAGCAGGACATCTCTAATGCATCTACCAGACCTGAGCCGAGCAGGACCTCCCAGACATCTCTAATGCGTCTACCACCTGAGCCGAGCAGGACCTCAGCAGGACATCTCTAATGCGTTTTTACCAGGCCTGAGCCGAGCAGGACCTCACCGGACATCTCTAATGCATCTACCAGACCTGAGCGAGCAGGACCTCAGCAGGACATCTCTATCCGTCTACCAGGCATGAAGCCGAGCAGGAACCACCACGACATCTCTAATGCGTCTACCCGGCCTGACCAAGAACCAGGGACCCGCACACTACACACACAGAACCAGGGACCCGCACACTACACACACAGAACCAGGGACCCACACACTACACACACAGAACCAGGGACCCGCACACTACACACACAGACCAGGACCTGGAGTATACACCTGCACACTACACACACAGGACCTGGAGTATACACCCGCACAATACACACACAGGACCTGGAGTATACACCCGCACACTACACACACAGGACCTGGAGTATGACCACTACTCCCTTTGTGTGCAGTATCTGCCTCATCATTCATTTATGCAGCTCTGCAGTGACATCTGCCGCCCGCGGGCCCCCGGGGACTTTCCATTCCCAGGAAGAGAAAAAACCAAGAGCCCCTCCCCCTTGTATAATCTCCTGACGTCAGGTACTTACCGTACACCCCCTCCCAGCCGCAATGAGGAGATTACACGACATGATGGGGCACCTTATGGCTGCTCCTCATTTTCCCGGCTCCGTCTGTACTTACCTGCTCTGCCGCTTCATTTCCATTGGTTCCGGGTCTATTTCTTCCTCCTTATGTCAATCACCTTCCCGTCCAATCTGCATCATCAGGATACAAGTCATCACATGACCTGGTGAGGACCGGGAATGACCCCCTGACCATCACCTACCTAATACAACCAACAAGTCATCACATGACCTGGCGAGGACCTGGAATGACCCCCTGACCATCACCTACCTAATACAACCAACAAGTCATCACATGACC
>WNYA01002019.1:29941-51901 GCA_019512145.1 Engystomops pustulosus
CCAGGCAGGACACCCCAGGCAGGACACCCCAGGCAGGACACTCCAGGCAGGACACCCCGGGCAGCACACCCCAGGCAGGACACCCAGGCAGGACACTCCAGGCAGGACACCCCAGGCAGGACACTCTAGGCAGGACACCCCAGGCAGGACACCCAGGCAGGACACTCCAGGCAGGACACTCCAGGCAGGACACTCCAGGCAGGACACCCCAGGCAGGACACCTAAGGCAGGACACCTCAGGCAGGACATTCACCCCTACAAATGGTAGAACGCACCTAGCGGCATGTGCTGACTACATGGTCTTCCTCATTCTATCGAGGCCTTTCCTGTATTATGAAATGGTAAATATCACTGCCCCCTACGTAGCGCTGGGGAGGGGGCAAACTGAATCCACTAAATACTTAGGATTTACCAAGTGCTCCCAAAAGTATTTACAAGTCCTATTTCCCTCCCATCTTCACGACCATAAAGCAACTACCAGACACCTATTGATCTGCCACACATTTCATGGAGGGGAGAAAAAACTTTATTAAAGGGAACCTGTCATCAGCAATTGGCTCCTATCCGGAGACTGCTGGCACTGTATGAGACATATCTCCTGGCATCTGCTCTTCCAGAGACTGCTGGCGCTGTATGGGACATATCTGGTGGGCATCTGCCTGTGCAGAGACTGCTGGTGCTGTATGGGAAATATCTGGTGGGCATCTGCCTGTGCGGAGACTGCTGGTGCTGTATGGGAAATATCTGGTGGGCATCTGCCCGTGCAGAGACTGCTGGCACTGTATGGGACATATTTGGTGGGCATCTGCCCGTGCAGAGACTGCTGGCACTGTATGGGACATATTTGGTGGGCATCTGCCTGTGCGGAGATTGCTGGCACTGTATGGGAAATATCTGGTAGGCATCTGCCTGTGCGGAGACTGCTGGTGCTGTATGGGACATATCTGGTGGGCATCTGCCCGTGCAGAGACTGCTGGAACTGTAAGGGACATATCTGGTGGGCATCTGCCTGTGCGGAAACTGCTGGAACTGTATGGGAAATATCTGGTGGGCATCTGCCTGTGCGGAGACTGCTGGTGCTGTATGGGACATATCTGGTGGGCATCTGCCTGTGCGGAGACTGCTGGACTCAGAAATATCAGCCACAGAGTACTGTCCGAACCCCACACAGAAGGATAGACAGCTGGACATGGCCTTAGAGAGAGGGAAAATGACGGAGGAGAGGCACAAGGACCAGCCATGCGAGGATTTGTACACCACTACAGCAGTCACCGGAGGGAGGTCCTCAGAACTATCCCCCACAGAGTATCTGTCCAGACCCCACAGGAGATAGACCAGCTGGACATGGCTTAGAGAGTAAGGAACGGACGGAGAGAGAGAGACACAAGACCAGATGGAGATTGTACCACCACTTACCTAGCAGTCAACGGAGGGAGATCCTTCAGAACTATTCACCACAGAGTATCTGTCCCCGACCCACCCACCCAGGGATAGACCCAGCTGGACATGGCCTTAGAGAGACAGTGAAACTGACGGGAGAGAGAGGCACAAGACCAGCATGGAGGATTGTACCACCACTACCAGCAGTCACCGGAGGGGAGATCCCTCAGAACTATCACACAGAGTATCTGTCCAGGCCCCACACAGAGAGATAGACCAGCTGGACATGGCCTTGAGAGAGAGAACTGACGGCGAGAGAGAGAGAGCACAAGACCGCATGGAGGATTGTACAACCCTACCGCAGTCACCGGAGGGAGATCCCTCAGAACTATCACCACAGAGATCTGTCCAGACCCCACACAGAAGGATTAGACCAGCTGGACATGGCCTTAGAGAGAGAAACTGACGAGAGAGGAGAGCACAAGACCAGCATGAGATGTACAACCACCCAGCAGTCACTGGAGGAGATCCTCGAACTATCACCACCGACAGTATCTGTCCAGACCCCACAAAAAGAATAGACCAGCTGGACATGGCCTTAGAGAGAAGAGAACTGACTGAGGAGAGGAGGGCACAAGACAGCATGGAGGATTGTACAACCACTCCAGCAGTCACCGGAGGAGATCCTCAGAACTCACCACAGAGTATCTGTCCAGACCCCACAGAAGGATAGACCAGCTGGACATGGCCTTAGAGAGAAGGACGCCGAAGATGACGGAGAGAGAGACGAGGAGACAGCACAAGCCAGCATGGGGATTGTACCATACAGCGTCACGGAGGGAGATCCCTCAGAACTATCACCACATGAGTATCTGTCCAGCCCCCACAACAGTAGACCAGCTGGACATGGCTTCGAGAGAGAACTGATGGAGAGAGAGAGAGCCAAGACAGCAGAGGATTGTACAACCACTACCAGCAGTCACCGGAGGGAGATCTCAGAAACTATCACACACAGGTATCTGTCCAGACCCCACAAAGGATAGACGCTGGAAGCTTAGGGAGAGAACGATGCGAGAGAGAGAGCACAGACCAGCATGGGGATTGTACACCCACTACCGCAGCCCGAGGGAGATCCCTCAGAAACTATCACCAAGAGTATCTGTCCAGACCACACAGAAGGATAGACAGCTGGACTGCCTTAGGAGAAGGGAAACTGACGGAGAGAGAGAGACAAGACCAGCATGGAGGATTGTTACCACCACTACCAGCCGTCACCGGAGGGAGAATCCCTCAGAACTATCACACAGAGTATCTGTCCAGCCCCCACACAGAAGGATAGAACCAGGGACATGGCCTTAGAGAGAAGGAACTGACGGAGAGAGAGCCGAAAGACCAGCATGGAGGATTGTCCACCACCTACAGCCGTTACCGGAGGAGATCCCTCAGAACTATCACAGAGTCTGTCCAGACCCCACACAGAGATAGCCAGCTGGACATGGCTTGAGAAGAGAAGAATGAGGAGAGAGGGAGAGCACAGACCAGCATGGAGGATTGTACACCACTACGCAGTCACCGGAGGGAGATCCCTCAGAACTATCACCACAGAGTATCTGTCCAGGCCCCACACAGAGGATAGAACCGCTGGACATGGCCTTGAGAGAAGGGAAATGAGTAGGAGAGAGAGAGCACAAGACCAGCATGGAGGATTGTACCACCACTACCAGCAGTCACCGGGGGGATCACCTCAGAACTATCACCAAGATATCTGTCCAGGCCCCCACACAGAAGGATGATCAGACTGGACATGGCCTTAGAGAGAGGACTGACGGAGAGAGAGAGAGCACAGCCAGCATGGAGGATTGTACACCACTCCAGCAGTCACCGGAGGGAGATCCCTCGAACTATCACCACAGAGTATGTCCAGACCCCACACAGAGATAGACCAGCTGGACTGGCCTTAGAGAGAAGCGAGAGAAATGGACGAGAGAGAGAGAGAAGACCAGCATGGAGGATTGTACCACCAACCAGCAGTCACCGGAGGGAGATCCTCCAGAAACTATCACACAGAGTCTGTCTCCAGCCCCCACAAGAGGCCTAGACGAGTGGACATGGCCTTACGAGAAGGAACTGACAGAGAGAGAGAGAGCACAAGCCCGCATGGAGGATTGTACACCACTACCAGCAGCCACCGGATGGGAGATCCTCAGAATTCACCACAGAGTATCTGTCCAGACCCCCCACAGAAGGAGTAGACCGCTGGACATGGCCTTAGGAGAAGCGAACTGATGGAGAGAGAGCACAAGACCAGCATGGAGGATTGTAACCACTACCAGCAGTCACGGAGGGGATCCCTCGAACTCACCACGAGTGAGTTCTGTCCAGCCCCCCCCCCGAAGAATGATCAGCTGGACATGGCTTAGAGCATAGAAGCATTGATGGGGAGAGCGGTCTTATCAAACTGCCCTTGTGCATTATTGACCCCGGACATTTCTAGCGGCGACTGTCACCAGTTCCTGCACCAAAGTTTTTTTAAGATACTACACTGGCCTCGGCAGTCTAGGGTGGAGTAATTCCCTTTAGGTTTGATTATATAACTCCTGAGACAAACACCCCTTGTGCTTTGCCTTCATTGTTTCTCTTGGGTGACATTAGAAGTTTCTACTTATTCTATCTTCCATCTGTCACCACTGACTTCGCTCTAAGGGGTGGTGCCTTCTTTATTGCCACTACAGTCTTGTGTATAGTACTGCGCGCCCTTTCCCTTGTTGAGGACGAACGCCAAGAGCAGGGTCCATGGTCTTCTACAACCCATGGAGGAACCTCTAACCCCTGTGGAGTCAAATGGCTCCACCAGGCTTTACGGGTCACACTTCGAGCAGAAATTCTTAGTACTCCTTGATCTTGCACATGCCATGGCTCAGTTCCGGCCTCCCTCCTCAGCACTGAGACACACCTGACACAGCACATAGGATCTATGCGTGGACACTGAGAAGAGCAGCCGGCATCCATCCTCGGAATTCCTTCTACCTGACCCTCCATGAAGCCGAGCCACCAATATGATTGCTCCCACCAAATCCTTCTTTTATTGCACACCTATACCTTACATAACCTCCACGCCACGTTTAAAAAACCCCTTAAAAACCTGAGACAATAACGCACCAGACAACCACTATTTCCAGGACAGGGGTTGCGGCGGGAACATCTCGGGAGGGCCTGTGACTAAACAATAGTACATTATAGCGGACGTGGGTTGAACATCTCATGCCCAACCCAAACCCGGAAGAGACCACTGACAGCGTTAAGACACCACATCACTTCAGAGTGTAGCTCTTACACTATCAACCCCTGATGAACCCTCGAGGCCAAAAAAGATTCAATACCACCCGACTGCCAAATGCCCGCTAGTACTCACACGCTCCGCCACCCCTCGTTTGGTGGTCCTTTTAATGTGAGCTTATTGATGAGTAATCTTATATTTCCACTTGTGATTGGAGTTTTTGGCTCCCCTTATGAAATTACCTATCCCCCTCCCTCCCCCTAGAAACGTAGGCTGAAATAACCAGATTTGCCGCTATCCAGTTTGCTAGATACCCTGGGCCTTAACGTTTGGGTTTGCTCACCAGGCTTCCAGAGTATTCAGTTAGTTTCTGTTTTAGCCCTAAACGTGTGGACTGTGTAATTCCACTCATGAGCTGGTGACTGTTTCTGCTGCTGCACATCGGCATCTTGTCGAAGATTAGTATCGTGCCCTGCAGAGTCTATAGATTGCAATCTGAAATAGCAGTTCTTTTCTGAATGTGTCGTAGTACTTCATAGCCAATTATTCACCCTTAGTGTTTTAATGTGTTGCGACTGTCCAGTGAGGCCAATATCCCTCGTATTGAAACTAATAGTGGTCCCTTAGTCGACAGAAGCAAGTTGAATGAAAATAGGCGCATGCGTGTTCTTTTCCTTGCACGTGGAAGCATAATACATTAGGTAGCACACTGTTGCCTCCTAATCAGGAGTGTAATGGCAGTTGGGGCAGCTGTGCAGTAGGGCACCCACTAGACAGGAGCGCACCCCTGTGTGTCCCGAAACCATCGAGGACGTCCTGAAGGTCTTCACATCGCTCTTGAGCATCCTCCCGAACAGAATGCGACCACACATAGGACCTCGAGCGTTGACATCTGCACAAACTGCATACTAAGGCAGGACATCGTTGGACCTACTAAAGCCGGGGGTCAGTGTAAACGAGGCACTATGCAAAGTGAGACCTGGGAGCTAATGGGCAAACAGTGAGGAGCTATCGAGAGCGAAAATCCCAGTTGAGGGCAATGCTCATGCAGGAGTAAACTCTGAGGAGGTATTCAATAGATTCTGAGGGAGATATGGGATAATAGAGAGGCATGGGGACCTGGCCAGGATAGAGATATGAGGGGACTAGACGTACAGGGGATTCCAGCAGGAGGGTGGGGGGACAGTGGGAGGTAAGATGGGTACAGGGAGGCATATGAGGTGCAGAGGTGAGGTACATGGGGAGTAATCCAGGAGGATTTACTGGGCCGGTAGAAGGGGGCGAGTGGTACAGGGGGAGGAAAGGGGAGTAAGGGGGAGTGGATATGGAGGATGGGGAGATGGGGAAGGACGCATATGGGAGGGACATTGGGCGGCATTGATCCATGGGGCTTATGGGGCGAGGGTAAGGGGAAGGTTCATGGGGGAGGACACTTGTAATGGGGAGGTATGGGGGATTGTGGGATAGGTACTATGGGGAGGACCTGGGGACGGTTATGTGGAGGTATATGGGAGGTAATAGGTGTACATGGGAGGATAGGGCGTACATGGGGCCAGTAATGGCGAATACAGGGTAGCCTAAATCGGAGGTCCAGACTGGGAGTACTGCAATGGTTTATTCTTGTGAATCCTCTTGGTTATGGTCCCGTGTCCTACTCGCGTGCTGGTGACCTGACTGTTGTCAAAGAGAAGGTCCTTTGGGCACTCATAGTCTGTATTCTTTTGTCTGGCTCGGGGGGGTGGCTGACTGAGTTTGATCAAAATAGGGGTGAGTGTTTTGCTCAGCTATCGAGTGTGTAGCTTTTTGATGCAAAGCACCTCCGGAGACGCCCTAAGCCTGTTAGGGCATACAATGGGGCAGTTTGGTGGATTTCTGATTTGTCTGTGATTTGCCAGAAGGGGGCAATCAATGGCAGCACAGAATGTCCTATACAGTGTCCGCAGTCATCCGCACAGGTAGTGCCCACCGATATGTCATACAGCGCGCAGCAGGTCCCCCAGGCAGGAGCCACCAGAGAATGTCCCATACGCGTAGCAGTCTTGCACAGGAATGCCACCGATATGTCCATACGTGCCACAGCTCCCTCCGGCAAGGGGGCAGATGCCCTTACAGATCGTGTCCCATACGTGCAGTAGTCTCCTTACGGGCACCTGCCCTCCAGATATGTTCCTACAGTGCAAGCAGTCTCGCTCAGCAGTGCTGTCTGCAGATAGTTTCCCAACAGTGCCAAGCGTTTTCTCGCACAACACGGCAGATGCCACATTTATGTCCCATACAGTGCCACAGTCTCCTTACGGGCACAGCCCAGATATGTTCCATACAGTGCAGCAGTCTACTGCCACAGGCAGTTGCCCAGTAAGTATGTTCCATACAGTGCCAGTAGTCTCCGCACAGGGAGAATGCCACAAGATATGTCCCATACAGCTGCCAGCAGTCACGCAAGGAGATGCCCTCCAGATGTCCCATACAGTGCCAGCGTCTCTGAGAGATGACCACCAGATATGTTTCCCAGACAGTGCCAACAGCTCTCGGCACAGGCAGTTATGCCCACCAGATATTCCATACAGTTTGCCAGAGTTTCCGCACAGGCAGATGCCCACGAGATGTCCCTTACAGTGCAGCAGTCTCTGCACGGGCAGATGCCCACAGATATGTCCCATACAGTGCGCCAGTTTCTGCCACAGTGCAGATTACATAACGATATGATCCCATATTAAGAGTGCAGCAGTTCGCCAGGCAGGCTGCCACCCAGATATGTCCTACAGTGCCAGAGTCGCTACGGAGATGCCCACCAGATTGTCAGTACGGCCGAGTCTCTTACGGGCAACATGCCCACTAGATATGTTCCTCACAGGTGCCAGCAGTCTTGCTACAGGCAGATGCCCACAGATATGTTCCCTACGTGGCCAGCAGTCTCCGCATGGCATGAGCCACCAGATATTCTATCTGTGCCAGCAGTCTCGGCACAGGCAGATGCCCCAGATATGTCCATACAGTGCCCCCGCAGTTGTGCAAGGCGATGCCACCAGACATGTCCATAAGTGCCAGCTGTCTCCGCAACGGCAGATGCCCCCAGATATGTCCATACAGTGCAGTCTGTCTGCACAGGCAGGTGCCCTACCAGATATGTCCCATACAGGCGCCAGCAGTCTCTGACAGGCGGATGGCACCAATGTCCATAACAACCAGCAGTTCCGTACAGGCAATGCCCACCAGGGTTCTAGTCCGTACAGTTGCCAGCAAGCAGTCTCCGCACAGGCAGATGCCCACCAGATATTGTCCCATACAGTGCCAGCAGTCTTGGAATGGAATGCCCACCGATATGTCCCATACAGTGCCAGCAGTACTCTCCGCACAGCAGATGCCACAGACATATGTCCCATACAGTGCCAGCAGTCTCGACAGGCAGATGCCACACAGAGATCTGCACATAACGGCTATGCCCACAATACGCAACAGATCTCCGCACAGGCTCGATGCCTCACAGATAGTGTCCTACAGTTCAGCAGTCTCGCACATGCAGATGCCCACCAGATTGTCCCATACAGTCCAGAGAGTCTCTGCAAGGAGTGCCCACCAGATTGTCCAAAAGTCCAGCAGGGTCTCTGCACGCAGGCAGATGCCCACCAGAGATGTCCCCATCACAGTGCCAGCAGTTCTCGCCACAGGCAGATGCCCACCAGTATGTCCCATACAGTGCCAGCGTCTCTGCACAGGCAGATGCCCACTCAGATATGTCCCATACAGTGCCAAGTCTCCGCACAGGCAGATGCACACAGATATGTCCCATACAGTGCCAGCTGTCTCAGCACAGGGCAGTATGCCGACCAGATAGTCCCATACTAGTGCCAGCAGTTCCGGCAAGGGCAGATGCCAACAGATATGTCCCTACAGTGCCGCAGTTTCGCACAGGCAGATGCCCACCGATATGTCCCATACAGTGCCAGCCTAGTCTCGACAGGCAGATGCCAACCAGATATGTCCCATACAGTTGCCAGCTGTTTGTCAGCACAGGCAGATGCTCACCAGATATGTCCCATACAGTGCCAGCAGCTCCGCCAGGCAGATGCCCACCAGATATGTCCCTACAGGCCAGCCAGTTCGCTACGGCAACATGAGCCCACCCCTGATATGTTCCATAGGACAGTTTGAAGCAGCCCCGAGTACATTACCGTCCACATTCGCACAGGCAGATGCCCACCAGATATGTCCCATTACAGTGCCAGAGCTCTCGCCACAGGCGTGACCACAGTAGGCCACAGGCCGAGTGTCTTACAGTGCCATTCCGCAAGCAGTGCCCAGATATGTCTCTAAGGCCCAGCAGTTCTTGCACGGCAGATGCCCACCAGATATGTCCCATACAGTGCCAGAGTTCCTGGCACAGGCGGATGCCCACCAGATATTTCCCATACAGTTGCCAGAACGTCTCCGACACAGGGGATGCCCACCGATATGTCCATAAGTGCCTCAGCAGTCTCTGCCACAGGCAGACTGCCACCAGAGATCCTTACTACAGTGCCAGCAGTCTAGCACAGGCAGAGATCCCCGATAGTCCCATACAGTGCCCGTGTCTCACGCACAGGCAGATGCCCCCACCAGATATGTTCCCATACGGGCCAGCAGTCTCAGCACAGGCAGAGCCGAACAGATAGTGTCCCATACAGCCTCAGCAGTTTCGCACAGGCAGCGTGCCCACCAGATAGTCCCATACCAGTGACCAGCAGTCTCCGCATAGGCGATAGATGCCCATGTAGTTCCCAACAGTGCCAGCAGTCTCCGCACAGGCAGATGCCCACCAGATATGCGTCCGATACAGTGACAGCTAGTCGCCGCACAGGCAGTATGCCCACCCGATATGTCCCCCATACAGTACCAGCAGTCTCCGATAGGCAGGCCCCACCATATGTCCCACATAGCAGTGCCAGATCTCGGCATAGGCAGATGCCCATCCAGATATGTCCATAAAGTGCAGCTCGTCTCGCAAAGAGCGATGTCCCACCAGAATGTACCAATACAGCACCAGCCGTACTCCGGCACAGGCCAATGCTTCAAACCAGAGTTATGTCTTCCTACAGTTGCCAGATCTCGCACAAGGCGATTGCCCACAGATATGTCCGCATTACAGTGCCACAGCAGTCTCCGACAGGCAGATCCGGCACCGAGAGTGCCTCCATACAGACACAGGTCCATCGCACAGGCAGATGCACACCAGATATGGTCCATACATGTGCTACAGCAGCTTCGCACGGGAGATGCCCACAGATATGTCCATACAAGTTTGCCAGCAGTTACTCCGCACAGGCAGATGCCCATTCAATATGTCCCTACAGTAGCCTAGCAGTCGCCGCACACGGCAGATGCCCACCAGATAGTCTCATAACAGGTCCAGCAGTCCTCCTGCACAGGCAATGCGCAACCAGATAGTCCCATTACAGTGCAGAAGTTCCCACAGGCAGATGCCCACCAGATATGTCCCATACAGTGCCAGCAGTCTCCGCACAGGCCAGATGCCCACAGAATTGTCCTTAGCCAGCAGTTCCGCACAGGAAGATGCCCACCAGATATGTCCTATCAGTGCCACGCAGTCTTCCTGCACACGCAGATGCCCACCAGAGATGTCCCCTGCGCCCCCACGTCAGCAGTCCTCCAGCAAGCAGTATTGGCCCTTACAGTGCAGATCTCGCACCATCCCAGATTTGTCCCATGACAGTGCCAGCACGTCTGCTAGGGCAGATGCCACACCGCATATGTCCCCATACAGTGCCAGCAGTTTCCGCCCACAGGCGAAGATGCCCACAGATATGTCCATTACCGTGCCACGTCTCCGCACGGACAGATGCCCCACGATATGTCCAACAGGGCCAGCAGTCCGCACAGGCTAGATTGCCCCAGATATGTCTACAGTGCCCAGCAGTCTCCGCTAAGGCAGATGCCCCCCAGATATTGTCACATACGTTGCCAGCAGTCTCCGACATGTGCATAGTGCACCACCATAGATATGTGACCATTGTACATTAGTACCAGCAGTCTTGCGACTAGGCAGATGCCCACCAGATATGTCCCCACAGTGCCAGCATCTCTCCGCACAGGCAGATGCTCCACCAGATAGTCCCCAGTGAACGTTACAGCAGAGCACCGAGAAGCACCGTTATCGCATAGCGCAGCTGCGCACGCACGATGCCCATAGCAGTGCGCATCAGACCGCATCCAACCAGAATGTCCCATCAGTGAAGCGTCTCCTGCACAGGCGATGCCCACCAAGAATTCCCATACAGTGCCAGCATACTCCGCACAGGCAGATGCCCACCAGATATGTCCCATACAGTCCAGCGTCTTCCGCACAGGCAGATGCCCACCAGATATGTCCATACGTGCCAGCAGTTCTCGAGCACAGGCAGATGCCCACCAGATATGTCCCCAAACAGTGCCAGCGTCTCTGGATAGGCAGTGCCACCGGATATGTCCCTACAGTGCACCAGCATCGTCCGCAATGCGGATGCCCCAAGATATGTCCCCCATTAACGTGTGCCCAGCTGTCTCTGCACAGTAGATGCCCTACCATTCCCAGTATGTCCCTTACAGTGCCAGCAGTCTCGCACCAGGCAGATGCCGCCCAGAATTGTCCCATACAGTGCCAGCAGCTCCGCAAGGCAGATGCCTCACAGATGGTATGTTCCCATACAGAATGGCCAGCATGTGCCCGCACAGGACGATGCCCACCAGATATGCCATACAGTGGCCAGCTGTTCTCCGCACAGGCAGATGCCCACCAGATATGTCCATACAGTTTCGACAGCTGTCTACGCACGAGGCAGATGCCTCACAGATTAGTCCATCAGTTCCAAGCAGTCTCGCACAGCAGAGATGCCCACAGATATGTCTCCATACAGTGACCAGCAGTTGCCGCTCAGGCAGATTGTGCCCACCAGATATGTTCATACAGTGCCAGAGCAGTATCCGCAACAGGCAGTGCCACCAGATATGTCACACTCCGTCCGGCAGTCTCCCGCACAGGCAGATGCCACTCAGAAAAGATGTCCCATACAGTGCCAGCAGTCTCTACGTCAGGCAGATGCCCACCGATATGTTCCATAGGTGCCGCAGATTCTCTGCACAGGCAGCTGCCTACCAGTTTTGTAGTCCCCATACGTGGCCAGCAGGCTCGCACAGGGAGATGCTCACAAGATATGTTCCATAGTAGTGCCAGCTGTCTTGCACAGGCAGATGCCCACTAGGTATGTACCATACAGTGCCGCAGTCTCCGCACAGGAAGATGACAACCAGATATGTCCCGTAAGGACAGCAGTCTCGCACGGGGAGAGCCAACCAGAATGTCCATACAGTTGCCAGTAGTTTCCGCACAGGCAGATGCCCACTGATAGGTCCCTTACGGTGACAGCAGTTCCGCACGGGAAGGTGCCCACCAGATATGTCCCAGACAGTGCAAGCCGTCTCCGCACTGGCAGATGCCACCCAGAATCTGTCCCATTACCAGTGCCTACGTATTTGTCCTATATACAAGGCTCAGATACAAAGTTCGGGTACACGTATTTGTCCTCAGTAGAAGGCTCAGATACAAAGCTCGGGTACATGTATAAGTCCTATGTAGAAGGCTCAGACACAAATCTTGGGTACACATATAGGTCTTAGGTACAAGGCTCAGATACAAAGCTCGGGTACATGTATTTGTCCTATATACAAGGCTCAGATACAAAGCTCGGGTACATGTATAAGTCCTAAGTAGACGGCTCAGACACAGGCTCAGGAACATGTATAAGTTCTAGGTAGAAGGGTCAGATACAAAGCTCGGGTACATGTATAAGTTCTAGGTAGAAGGCTCAGATACAAAGCTCGGGTACATGTATAAGTTCTAGGTAGAAGGCTCAGATACAAAGCTCGGGTACATGTATTTGTTCTAAATACAAGGCTCAGATACAAGGCTCGGGTACACGTATTTGTCCTATATACAAGGCTCAGATACAAAGCTCGGGTACACATGGTTGTCCTATATACAGAGCTCAGATACAAAGCTCGAGTACATGTATAAGTCCTAGGTAGAAGGCTCAGATACAAAGTTCGGGTACACGTATTTGTCCTCGGTAGAAGGCTCAGATACAAAGCTCAGTTACATGTATAAGTCCTATGTAGAAGGCTCAGATACAAAGCTCGGGTACGTGTATAAATTTAGGAAGAAGGCTCAGATACAAAGCTCGGGTACATGTATAAGTCCTAGGTAGAAAGTTCGGGTACACGTATTTGTCCTCGGTAGAAGGCTCAGATAAAAAGCTCAGTTACATGTATAAGTCCTATGTAGAAGGCTCAGATACAAAGCTCGGGTAAGTGTATAAATCTAGGTAGAAGGCTCAGATACAAAGCTCGGGTACATGTATAAGTCCTATGTAGAAGGCTCAGATACAAAGCTAGGGTACACGTATTTGTCCTATATACAAGGCTCAGATACAAAGCTCGGGTAAACATAGTTGTCCTATATACAGAGCTCAGATACAAAGCTCGAGTACATGTATAAGTCCTAGGTAGAAGGCTCAGATACAAAGTTCGTGTACACGTATTTGTCCTCGGTAGAAGGCTCAGATACAAAGCTCAGTTACATGTATAAGTCCTATGTAGGAGGCTCACATACAAAGCTCGGGTACGTGTATAAGTTCTAGGTAGAAAGCTCAGATACAAAGCTCGGGTACACGTATTTGTCCTATATACAAGGCTCAGATACAAGCTCGGGTACACGTATAAGTTCTAGGTAGAAGGCTCAGATACAAAGCTTGGGTACACGTTTAAGTTCTAGGTAGAAGGCTCAAATACAAAGCTCGGGTGCATGTAAAAGTCCTATGTAGAAGGCTTAGATACAAAGCTCGGGTAAATGTATTTGTCCTATATACAAGGCTCGGGTACACGTATTTGTCCTATATACAAGGCTCAGATACAAAGCTCAGTTACACGTAGTTGTCCTATATGCAGAGCTCAGATACAAAGCTCAAGTACATGTATAAGTCCTAGGTAGAAAGCTCAGATGCAAAGCTCGGGTACATGTATTAGTCCTAGGTAGAAGGCTCAGATACAAAGCTCGGGTACATGTATAAGTCATAGGTAGAAGGCTCAGATACAAAGCTCGGGTATATGTAGAAGGCTCAGATACAAAGCTCGGGTACACATATAGGTCTTAGGTACAAGGCTCAGATACAAAGCTCGGGTACATGTAATTGTCCTATATACAAGGCTCAGATACAAAGCTCGGGTACATGTATAAGTCCTAGGTAGAAGGCTCAGACACAAAGCTCGGGTACACGTATAAGTCCTAGGTAGAAGGCTCAGATACAAGCTCGGGTACACGTATCAGTCCTAGGTTGAAGGCTCAGATAGCAAGCTTGGGTACACGTTTAAGTCCTAGGTAGAAGGCTCAAATACAAAGCTCGGGTACATGTAAAAGTCCTATGTAGAAGGCTCAGATACAAAGCTCGGGTACATGTATTTGTCCTAAATACAAGGCTCAGATACAAAGCTCGGGTACATGTATAAGTCCTATGTAGAAGGCTCAGATACAAAGCTCGGGTACGCGTATAAGTTCTAGGTAGAAGGCTCAGATACAAGCTCGGGTACACGTATAAGTTCTGGGTAGAAGGCTCAGATACAAAGCTCGGGTACATGTTTAAGTCCTAGGTAGAAGGCTCAGACCCAAAGCTCTGGTACATGTAGAAGGCTCAGATACAAAGCTCGGGTACATGTATTTGTCCTAGGTAATAGGCTCAGATACAAAGCTCGGGTACATGTATAAGTCCTAGGTAGAAAGCTCAGATACAAAGCTCAGGTACACGTATAAGACCTAGTTAATAGGCTCAGACACAAAGCTCGGGTACTCGTATAGGTCCTAGGTAGAAGGCTCAGATACAAAACTCGGGTACATGTATAACTCCTAGGTAGAAGGCTCAGATACAAAGCTTGGGTACATGTATAAATCCTATGTAGAAGGCTCAGAAACAAAGCTCGGGTACGCGTATAAGTTCTAGGTAGAAGGCTCAGATACAAAGCTTGGGTACATGTATAAGTCCTATGTAGAAGGCTCAGAAACAAAGCTCGGGTACACGTTTAAGTCCTAGGTAGAAGGCTCAGACACAAAGCTCGGGTACATGTAGAAGGCTCAGATACAAAGCTCAGGTATATGTATAAGTCCTAGGTAGAAGGCTCAGATACAAAGCTCGGGTACATGTATTTGTCCTATATACAATCTCTTCCTTCCTCTGTGTCTCTTCCTTCCTCTGTGTCTCTTTCCCTATTCCCTCCTCTGTGTCTCTTCCTTCCTCTGTGTCTCTTTCCCTCTTCCCTCCTCTGTGTCTCTTTCCCTCTTCCCTCCTCTGTGTCTCTTCCCTCCTCTGTTCCCCTTCCTCTGTGTCTCTTTCCCTCTTCCTTCCTCTGTGTCTCTTCCTTCCTCTATGTCTCTTTCCCTCTTCCCTCCTCTATGTCTCTTCCTTCCTCTGTGTCTCTTCCTTCCTCTGTGTCTCTTCCTTCCTCTGCCGCAAAGACGGCACAGGGTCTGTGCACACGGGTCTTGAGTCCCTGTTCCTGCCACCAGGTCTGAACAGGGTCTTCGTTCTGATATTCCTGCCCCAGGTCTGAGGCAGGAATGGAGTGCTTAGTATGGCTGATATTCCTGCCAAGGTCTTGAACCGGTCCTGGTTTCTGATATTCTGCCCCGGTCTGAACAGGGTCTTATTCCTGATACTTCCTCCCCAGGATCTGGAAGTCGTCTATCCCAGATATTTATTCCTGCCCCCGGTCTGAACAGGGTCTTAGTATCCCTGATATTCCCTGCCACCAGGTCTGAACAGAGTGGTCTTATCCCTGATAACTCCTGCCCCAGGTCTGAACAGGGTCTTAACCCTGATATTCCTGCCCCAGGTCTGATCAGGGCCGTATTCTGATATCACTGCCCCAGTCTGAACATGGTCTAATTCCTGATATTCCCTGCCCCAGTCATGAAAGGTATCTTATCCCAGATATTCCTTCCCGCAGGTTCTGAACAGGGTCTAATTAACTCCTGCTATCCTATCCCCAGTCTGAACAGTCTTAGGTTTCTGATATTCCTGCCCCCAGGTCCCTGAACAGGGTCTAATTCCTGATTTCCTAGCGCCCCATCCTGACAGGGTCCCCTTATCCCCAGATATTCTCCTGCCACCAGGTCCCTGAACGGGTCTAATTCCTGATATTCCTTCTTCCCAGGTCCTGAACGGGTCCTTATCATCCCAGATCTTCCTGCCCCAGGACTGAACAGGGTCCTTAATTCCTGATAATTTCGGGCCGCCAGGTCTGAACAGGGTCTTAGTCTCCCCGGATATTCCTTCCCCAGGTCTTGAACCATGTCTATTTCCTAAATAAAAAGTCATGCTCTCCAGTTTCTGAATGGGTCTGTATCCCGATACGTCTCCTGCCCCAGTCTGAACAGGGTCTTAGTGATCTGATATTTAATCCTACTGCCCCAGGTCTTAACAGGGTCTAATCCCTGATATTCCTGCCCCAGGTCTGAACATGGTCTTATTCCAACTATTTCCTCGCCCCAGGTCTGACCGGTCTAATCCTGATACTCCTGCCCCAGGGTACTGAACAGTGTCTTATCCCCAGTATTCCCTGCCCCGGACTGAACATGGTCTTATTCCTGATATTTCTGTTCTGCCCAGGTCGAACAGGGTCTAATTCCTGAAATTCCTGCCCCAGGTCTGAACAGGGAACTTATCCCTATTTCCTGCCCCAGGTCTGACAGGTCCTTATCCCCGGATATTCCAGCCCCAGGTCTGAAACTGGTCTTAACCCTGATATTCCTATTCCTGCCCCAGGTCTGAACAGGTCTTAATCCCAATATTCCTGCCCCGGTCTAAGCAGGTCTTCCTCCTGCATATTCCCTTGCGCCCCGTTCCTGAACAGGTCCTTATCCTTGTATTTCTGCCCCAGGTCTGCACAGGGTCTAATTCCTGAAAATTCCTGCCCCAGGTCTGAAGCCAGGGACTTACCTGAGATTCCTAGGCCCCAGGTCTGAACAGGGTCGCTTATACCCTGATATTCCTGCCCCGGTTGGAACAGGGTCTATCCTTTTCGGTCTAACGTCTCCTCGATATTCCTGCCCCAGGTCTGAGCAGGTCTTCTCCCAGATATTCCTGCCCCATGTCTGAACATGGTTCATATCCCGAATTCCTTGCCCCCAGGTCTGAACGGGTCCTTCTCCCTGATATTCCTCCCCATTCTGAACCAGTGTCATTATCCCTGATATCCTGCCCCAGTCTTGAGCAGGGTCTTAACTTTTCCTGATTTATTCCTGCCCAGTCTGAACAAGGGTCTTATCCCTATTTCCTGCCCCAGGTCTGAACCGGGTCTTATCCCGTTTCCTGCACCCGTGTCCTGACGGTCTTATCCTGTACTCCCTGCCCCAGGTCTGAACAGGATTTATCCCGGAAATCCTGCCCCAGGTCTGAACAGGGTCTTATTCCTGATATTCCTGTCCCCAGGTCTGAACAGGGTCTATATTCCTGATATTCCTGCCCAGGTTGAACTGGGTCTTTCCCTGATACTCCTGCCCCAGGTTCTGAAAGGGTCTTATCCCCGAACTCCTCCCGTCTGAACAGGGTCTTATCTATTTCCTGCCCCAGGTCTGAACAGGGTCCTTTTCCTGATATTCCTGCCCCGGGTCTGAACAGTGTCTTATCCCTAGATATTCCTGCCCCATGTCTAACAGGCGGTCTAAGTCTCCATGTATTCCTGCCCCCCGGGCTGAACAGGGTCTTATCCCGAATATTCTGCCCCATGCTGACAGGGTCTTATGTCTCCTCCTGATATTGTTCCTGCCCCAAGGTCTGAATCAGGGTCTTTTCTGAAATTCCTGCCCAGGTCTGAACAGGCTTATCCCTGATATTCCTGCCCCAGGTCTGAACATGGTCTTATCCCAGATATTCCTCCCCAGGTCTGAACAGTTTATTCCTGATATCCTGCCCCAGGTCTGAAACATGGGTCTTATCCCAGATATTCCTCCCCAGGTCCTTAAGCAGGGTCTTACTCCTGATATTCCTGGCCCCAGGTCTGACAGATGTCTTATCCCAAGTGTAACTTCCTGCACAGGTCTGAACAGGGGTCTTATCCCGATATTCCTGCCCCAGGTTTTCGAACTGGGTCTTATCCCTGATATTCCTGCCCCAGGTCTGAACGGGTCTTACTCCTGATATTCCTCCCCAGTTCTGAACGGTCTTATTCCCTGATATCTGCCCCAGGTCTGAGACAGGGTCTTATCCCATATTCCTGCCCCCGGTCTGAACATGGGTCTTTCCTGATATCCTGCCCCATTCTGAGAACAGGGTTCTTATTCCTGATATTCCTGCCCCAGTCTGAACAGGGTCTTATCCCTGATATTCCTGCCCCAGGTCTGACAGGTCTTATCCCTGATATTTCCTGCCCCAGGTCTGAACGGTCTTATCCGGATATTCCTGCCCCAGTCTGAACAGGGTCTATTCCTGATATTCCTGAGCCCCAGTACTGAACAGTGGTCTTATCCTGATATTCGCTTGCCCCAGGTTGAACAGGTCTTATCCCTGAGTATTCCCTGTCCCCAGGTCTGAACAGGGTCTTATCCCTGATATTCCTGCCCCAGGTCTGACAGGGTCCTTCTCCTGATATTCCTCCTGCCCAGGTCTCGAACTGTTCTTACTCCTATATTCCTTCCCCTTTCTAAACGTGTTCTTATCCCTGATAGTTCCTTCCGCCCAGGTCCCTGACACTGGTCTTAATCCTGATATTCCTGCCCGTCTGAACAGGGTCTTTATCCTGATATTCCTGCCCGGCCGTCTGAACAGGTCTTATATCCTGATATTCCTAGCCCCAGGTCTGAACGGGGTCTTATCCCTGATACTCTCCTGCCCCAGGTCTGAACAGGGTCTTTCCCAGATATCCTGCCCCAGGTCTGAACAGGTCTTTCCCTGATACTCCTGCCCCAGGCCTGAACAGGGTCGTATCCGAGTTCCTGCCCCAGGTCTGAACAGGTGGTCCTATCCCTGATACTCCTGCCCGTTCTGGGGGCATGAGTCTCGGGTCTAGGCCGGTGTAGACAGGGTCTTATCCTGAATTCCTGCCCGGCCTGGGGTCTCTCCAGTCGCAGTTAACATGGGTCGTTATCCTATACTCCTCCCTGCAGGGTCTTACTGATCCGCCCCGGTTGCTGATACAGTCTACCTGTGATCATATCCCTGCCCCAGGTATGAGCAGGTACTTATCTCCATATTCCTTCCGCCCCAGGTCTGCCGGGTCTTATCCTAGGATATTCCTGCCCCAGGTCGACGGGTCTTATCCCTAGTTCCTCCCAGGTAACTGAACAGGGTCTATTCCCTGATATTCCTGCCCCAGGTCTGAACAGGGGTCTATACCTCCTGATATTCCTGCCCAGTCTGGAACAGGTCTTCTGCCTGATTTCCTCCTGCCCAGGTCTGACAGGTCTTATCTCCTGATATCCTGCCCCGGTCTGATTGCTGAACACGGGTCTTACTCCCTGATATTCCTGCCCCAGGTAGTCTACCTGATAAATGCAGGTCTAAAGGGCTATCCCGGATATTCCTGCCCAGGTACTGACTGGGTATTATTTGATATTCCTGCCCCAGGTCTGAACAGGGTTCTTATTCCTGATACTCCTGCCCAGTCTTGAACAGGGTCATTATCCCTGATAACATTGCCCAGGTACTAAAGGGTTTTAATCCCTGATACTCCTGCCCCAGGTCTGAACAGGTCCTATACCCTGATATTCCTTGCCCAGGTCTGAACGGGTCTTATCCCTGATAACAGTCCTGACACCCAGGTGCTGAAGGGGTCAACCCTATACTCCTGCCCCAGGTCTGAACAGGTCTCTATCCCGGATCTCCTGCCCAGTCTGAGCAGGGTCTTATCCTCTGATACTCCTGCCCAGGTCGAACAGTGGTCTTATCCCGGATACTCCTGCCACTCCCCCCAGGTCTGAACAGGTTGTCTTATCACTGATACTCATCTGCACAGGTCTCTGAACAGGGTCTTAGTTCTGATATCCGCCCCAGTCTGAACAGGGTCTAATTCCTGTATATTCTCCCCAGGTCTGAACAGGGTCTTTATCCCAGATATTCTGCCCCAGGTCTGAACGGGTCTTATTCCCTGATATCCTGCCCCAGGTTGAACAGGGTTTAATCCTCTTATCCCGATACTCCTGCCCCCGGTCATGAACAGGGTCTTATCCTCGGATACTCCTGCCCCAGGTCTGAGCGTCTCTCTACCTGCCCGTGTGCCCGTTTTCATCCTCTCCGGTCTGCCGGATCCCTGACTCCTGCCAGTTGACCGCTCTATGCCGCCGGTCTGGCTCTGACGAACCATGACAGGTACTTATCAGCCGAGATCTCCTGCCCCAGGTTGAACCAGGGTCTTATCCCTGATACTCCTGCCCCAGGCTCTGAACAGGGTCTTATCCTAGTTTTATATTCCTGCCCCGATGCTGAACAGTGCCCTATTATCCTGATGTCCTGCCCCAGGTCTGAACAGGGTCTTATCCCTAGATATTCAGGCCCAGTCGACAACTCCAGATTTGCTCGTTGAACAGGGTTCTTATCCCTGATACTCCTGCCCGCCGAGGCTCATGAATCTCCAGGTTAGGTCTTGATCCCCGATTATTCCTGCCCCAGGTCTTGAACAGGGTCTTCCTGTATTCCTGCCCCAGGTCTAACAAGTATTATCCTGATATTGCCTGCCCCAGGTTATCTACAGGTGATTATCCCTGAGTACCTGCCCCAGTCTGACAAGGGTCTTAATCCCTGATATCTACTGCCCTCTAGGCCTGAAACAGGGTCTTTATCCCGAACCGACCGGTATCTAACAGGGTGCTGTATGGTCCCCCAGTCGTCTGGTAATCTGAGTCGCTCCGTTGACGTCTACCAGATATTCCTGCCCAGTACTTCTGCACAGGGTCTTAGATCTGATATTCCTGCCCTGTATGAACAGGGTCTTATCCCTGTAGAGTCTAGCCCAGGTCTGAACAGGGTCCTTATCCCGATAAGTTTTCCTGCCCCAGGTTGACAGGGCCTCCCGGATATTCCTTGCCCAAGGTCTTAAGGTCCTTATCCCTGATATTCCTGCCCCAGGTCTGAACAGGGTCTTAGTTCTGATATTCCTTCCCCAGGTCTGAACATGGTCTAATTCCTGATATTCCTGCTCCAGGTCTGAACAGGGTCTTATCCCAGATATTCCTGCCCCAGGTCTGAACAGGGTCTTAGTTCTGATATTCCTGCCCCAGGTCTGAACAGGGTCTTATCCCTGATACTCCTGCCCCAGGTCTGAACAGGGTCTTATCCCAGATATTCCTGCCCCAGGTCTGAACAGGGTCTTATCCCTGATACTCCTGCCCCAGGCCTGAACAGGGTCGTAGTTGTGGTTCTCCTCCCTGAGGCACCTGCTATGATGACAATACCTGGGAATCCCGGTGTCAGGCCCAGACAGACCCTTGTTTTCTGTCTAACCAGCAAGTCTGTGGGAAAGTGGAGCCTGGAGTTTCTGGCTGGACCAGTTCTTGATGATGTCAGCGGTCGCACCTTTCCCTGCAAGCTGTGACTTGTGTCCATGAAGACACCTCCTGCTTCTTCAGGCTAACCCCTTCACCACCCGGCTGCTGCCCCATCACCCTCCACACCGCCACTACCTTGTCTAGGAATAGCTTTCTTACATAGGACTGCACAGACATTTCAGCAGCCCCATGCAATAAATAATCAATTCCTCACATTTGTGTCTAGGGTCAATGGTTCCCTTCCAAGTGATGTGAAGAGTGAAGGCAACCAGCTGAAATTTACCAGTCCCCTGAGCGCCTTAGATGCTGGGGTCTACATCTGCCATGCCACCAATGGAGCCAACAGCAAACAAGGCAGGGTCACTGTCAACATCACAGGTAGGTCATTGCTGGCCTGGAGAAGAGGGATGTTATTGGAGGTGAATCACATTACTAGGGGAGAGAGACATTGGGGCTCATTTAGTTACCCGATATCCTGCATGTGTCGCTGCTGCGCCGAGGTTCTCCGCTCAGGTCCCAGGAGTTCACCTTCTTCTTCCTGGTGCATGTAAGTGCATTGTCCGTGTATAATGCGCTGTGCAGGGAGTCACTAAGATCCTGCGCCCGATATCCTGCATGTGTCGCTTCCCCGCTCAGGTCCCCGGAGTTCACCTTCTTCTTCCTGGTGCATGTAAGTGCGTTGTCTGTGTATAATGCGCTGTGCGGGGAGTCACTAAGATCCTGCGCCCGATATCCTGCATGTGTC
>WNYA01002020.1:0-51901 GCA_019512145.1 Engystomops pustulosus
TTAGGCACAGTCTGCCATTTACTTTTTATTTTACGTTTATTTTTTCGCAACTCAGCGTCATCTCATCTGGCATAGCAGTGTGCTTTCATACTTGGCTAGAAAATAGCCATAGCAATAGGAATGCATCGTTTGGTTTTAAAAACTAAAAAACACAAAAAAACACAAAAAAGTTGTTGTTAACTTTGTCGCCACCCTGCTGTGTTATCCACAAAATATACTGGCAAACTGTTATAATTTACCAATATTATTTCAGCGCTTCTTGCGCATCTGTTTACATTCCCCTCACCCGCCATAACCCCAACTTATAAGAACGCTACTACACTTGATCTTATACAAAAGGTTCTTAGAGGTGCTGTTTGGGGAGGAGCCGAGAGACAGGGGCATGGACAGGCGAAAGCTCGCCTGGCAGCGGAGCGCCAGCTCCATCCCAAAATCCAACTAACATAGTTTTAACTGCAGCACCTTTAATCTACTACTACTTCACTGCCTCCATACATCGTCCCCTTATCAAACGAGCTGTGTCAGGCAGAAATTTCGGGTGTTTCACCAGATACATAGTGGAACTCGGCCCATCTGTCGCTGCCATGCTGGAGACCTGCAGTTGCAATCTATAGCAGCGCAATATGGATGCCCCATACTGTCGCTCTTAATCATGGAACCATTTCCAAAAAACAATTAGAAATAGAACCACTATGCTATTCCATTATTCCTAGGTGAAATATTCAAACGACCCCGCCTGCTTTGAAAATTATAATTTTTTCAAAGTAAACGCTTCTGGCCCCCAGGCCCATTTTGGGTGGGGAGGAGCAGAGAGACAGGGGCTTGGACAGGCGAAAGCCCCAGCTCCATCCCAAGATTAGGCAGCCTCAGAGGCATCCATGCATGCTGCCCCTTCTGTTTCCTGTCCATTTCGCCTCCACGATCCTCCACAGCGTCCAACAATGTCTCCATGCGCAACTTTCAACTCTCTATACCCCAGACGCTGGAGCACGAGAGCATATGCAGCACATCATCCCCTTATCAAACGAGCTGTGTCAGGCAGAATTTTCAGGTGTTTCACCAGATACATAGTGGAACTCGGCGCATGCTGGAGACCTGAAGTTGCAATCATAGCAGCGCAATATGGATGCCCCATACTGTCGCTCTTAATCATGGAAGTCGTCTCCATGGCTGCCTCCACATGTGAATGGCATAATGGTGCGTTTAAGCAGCCTCAGAGGCATCCATGCATGCTGCCCCTGCTGTTTCCTGTCCATTTCCATGGTGTTTCCATACAGGATGAAGAGCACCCTCCAGAAGATACCGCCATTCCTCCAGAGCAAGTTTAATGGCCAATAGCTCTCGGTCACCAATCGAATAATTTCTTTCAGCTGGGGAAAATGTTTTTGAAAAGAAGCCACAAGTGGAAGTTCGGCCCCTGGGCCCTTCTTGGGTGAGGACCGCTCCAGCTCCCACGGAGGACGCATCCACCTCAAGAAAGAAAGGTTTGTCGGTTTCAGGCCTAGAGAGTACTGGAGCTGAGGCAAAAGCGGACTTTAACTTGGAGAAGGCCTCTTCAGCTGTAGGAGACCAGGAACGTGGATTGGCACCCTTCTTAGTGAGGGCCACGATGGGAGACACCACAGTGGAAAAATGGGGAATAAACTGTCGATAATAATTTGCAAACCCCAGGAACCTCTGTATGGCTCGGAGGCCCTCTGGGTGGGGCCACTGAAGAACTGCAGACAGTTTTGCGGGATCCATCTGGAGGGTCACAGGAAGGGGAAGAAACTTATAGCAGGCCAGCGCCAATTATTGGCGCGCTGGCCCTTTAAATCTAAGAGTGACGGCGCGCGCGCGCGCCCTAGCAGACGGGGACGCGCGCGCCGAGCTGCGGGAGCCAGGGAGGACATCGCGGGAGCCAGGGAAGGTGAGCGGGACCCGGGACCGGGGGCAGCAGCAGGAACACGGGTGCGCCCGCGATCCGAGACAGCGATCGCGGGAGCACCCGTGACACCTATCTAAGATTAAACCCGTGACACCTATCTAGATGACCTTGTGGTAATACCACAGTAGAACCACGAATTTTGACTCTATCTACACTAGAAGACCTAAGATGGTTGTGAATGTAGAAAAATCCAACTTGACTCCCGACAGAGAGAAAAGATTTTTTTGGGAATTATGCTGAATTCTGTAAAGCAAATGTTTTTCCTTCCCCAGGAAAAAGTATCCAGCATAAGAACCCAGATAACCGTCTTCCAAGAGAAAACTTATATCACCACACGGAAAGCAATGAACTCCTTGGTCAACTCACGGCTTGTATATGGTTTGTCAGAAAACCCAATTTCCAAGGAACCCTACGAAATTGATTCTAAATCCTAGGCACAAGGTGGTCAGCCTCCTTGCTCGGATTTCGTCATGTGCAGATGTGGGTTGACAGATACTGGGGAGGCTGGTGAGGAACCAGCGGTCATTGGCATTAATGACAAAGTAGAAGAGGTAGGTGGAAGGTCCCTAAAAATTATTCAGGGATTTAGGCCATAAGCTCAGGGCAAGGATCTCAAAGGTAGTTTTCTCAAAATACTATCACGTGCCACACCAGAAAGGCAAGCGGGAGATCAGGGAGGTAAAATAACTGGGCTGCAAAAGTGGGCTCTGCTTTCTGTCGGCGTACAGGCTCTACAGTTTGGATGGGATGGGTACCTCAATGGGAGGTTGCAGCTTGTTTGGGGGAGGGAGAATGAGGAGTGGTTTAACAAGAGTTGGGGGGGGGCAACTACACTTGTCAGTGCAAAAAGACAGTGTAGATCTACACGTCTTTTTGCACTGGACAAGTGTAGTTGCCCTCCCCCCAAATCTCTTTGGGGAATATACAAATCTCTGGAAGAGGTCATAGTCCATGGGGGAGGAAGGGGGCTGGATGAATAAGCTTAGGGAATAAGAACAAAAGGAATATGGATAGGAAAAACGAGTGTAAGTGTATGTACACAATGCACGAAGCCTAACAAACAACAATGGAGGAACTGGAACTATGCAATGTTGGAAGGCAAATATGATATAGTGGGTATCAGCGAGACATGGCTGGACAGTAGCTAGACTGAGATGTTACTAGAGATGGTTATATTCTTTTTAGAAATGATCATATAAATAAAAAGGGGAGGGGGAGGAATTCTTGCCTCAAGCCTGATGACATCGAGGACGCGAGATGACAGCGAGATGGACATTGGTGACGCAAATGAAAATGTGGAGTCGCTATGGGTGGAGATGAAGGAAAAAAAAAGAAAAAGAATAATAAAATTACTAGGCTCCAAATAAATAGAGGCGCAGAGGGAAATGCTGATAAGTTCAAATGGAGTGCAGCTTCAAAGCATCGAGTGGAGTAGTCTTATCCATAGGGTAATTCAATGTACCTAAAGGCTATTGACGGGGGGGACAGAAAAGAACAGAAGGAAAAGGGGGCAGAAACCTGCAGGTCCTTCAAAGGTAGCAGGTTTTTGGCGGCAACAAAAGACAATTACCTGTTGGAACTAGTCCTGGAGCCAACAAGAGCAGGGGGCACTGCTAGACCTTATACTAACCAACAGACCTAACAGGGTATCAAAATTACACGTTGAGGGGAATCTGGGTAATAGGGATCATAATATCATTGAGTTTGCATAACGCTTTACTAAGAGCATTAGTAGAAGGGCAACCAACACTCTAAACTTCAGGAGGGCCAATTTTTAGCAACTAAGGGAAGACCTTATAGGCGTAAACTGGGACAATGTTCTCAAAGACAAAAGCCCCCCCAAAGAATGGGATTTTTTCTCATATATTCTAAAAAAGTTCTGTGACATAGGCCATATAGGAAAAAGCATAAGAGGAACATTAAAAAGCCAATGTGGCTAACAAGCCTCGCAAGCACTAAGATCGATAAATCACCGGGGCCAGATGGCATAGACCCCCGGGTTCTACATGAACTATGTATCGTGATAGACTGACCGTTATTTTTAATATTTGAAGATTCACTGAGGACTGTTTATGTTCCACAGGACTGGCGCATAGCAAATGTGGTACCAATATACAAAAAAGGATCAAAAAGCAATCCTGGAAACTACAGACCTGTGAGTCTAACTTCTGTGGTGTGGAAAATATTTGAGGGGTTTGTTAGAGATGCTATCCTGGAGTATCTCACAGTACATAACCTTGTAATCCAGTGTCAGCATGGGTTTATGAGAGATCGGTCCTGTCAGACTAATCTGATTGGTTTCTAGGGGGAAGTAAGCTCCAGTCTGGATCTGGGGGACGCTGTGGATGTTGTATATCTGGACTTTTTAAAGACATTTGACACTGTGCCACATTAAAGGTTGGTACATAAAATGAGACTGCTGGGAGTAGGGAAAAATCTGTGCATTTGGATAAGTAATTGGCTTAAAAAACAGTGATAGAAAACAGAGGGACTAGAATACAATGACAGATTACAAAATTTTGGATCATTCAGTTTAGAGAAAACACTGAGGGGAGACATCATTACAATGTACAAATACCTAAACGGACAGTACAAGGATCTCTCCAAAGATCTTTTCATACCTAGGCATGTGACCAGGACAAAGGGGCATCCTCTACGCCTAGAGGAGAGGCGATTCTACCATCAACATAGACAAAGGTTCTTTACTGTAAGAGCAGTGAGACTGCCGCAGGAGGTTGTTATGGTGGACTCTATGTACATGTTCAAGAGGGGCCTGGATGCCGTTCTGGAGAGAAAAAATATCACGGGTTATGGGGATAAAACATTTATTTAATTCTTAAAGGTTGCACTTGATGGACTTGCGTCTTTTTGGGGCCTTATATACTATGAAGAAAATGCTAATTCCGACAATAGTGAAAAAAGACCTAACCTAGTGGTTACAGGAGAAATACCTCCAGACACGGAAAGTCTAGCACCGTCAACCTCTAACAACAATTCAGACCAATGCCAGTCAATCAGGCTGGGGAGCATATTTCCTAACCAGTTTACCAGCACATGTCGTTGGTCCAAAGAGGTGCAGGTACAGTCTTCAAATTACCAGGAGCTCAGGGCATAGGCATCTTGACCAGCTCAGCTAAGGAATCAGCATCTTCAAGTGCTCTCATACAACATAACAACAGTGACTTATTTAACCCCTTAACGACTTGGCCTTTTTTAGTTCTTTCACTTCCATTTTTCACTCACCACCTTCAAAAATCTATAACTTTTTTATTTTTTCACATAAAGAGCTCTGTGATGGCTTATTTTCTGCGTAACAAGTTGCACTTCATAGTGACAGTATTTAATATTCCATGGCGTGTACTGGGAAGTGGGAAAAATACTCCAAATGCAGTGAAAATGGTGAAAAAACACATTTGCGATGTTTTCTTGTGGGCTTGGATTTTACAGCTTTCATTGTGCGCCCCAAATGACATGTCTGCCTTATTTTTTGGGTTGCTAAGATTATGGGGATACCAAATAATGTTTTCATACATTTAAAAAAATTAAAACCTCCTGTACAAAATGTTTTTTTTTATTTTGCCATCTTCTGGCGCCAATAACTTTTTCATACTTTGGTGTACGGAGCTGTGGGTAGTGTCATTTTTTATGCATTTTGATGGCGTTTTCGTTACTATAATTTTTGGGACTGTGTAACCTTTGGATCACTTTTTATTAATTTTTTTATATTTTTCAAAATGGCAACAATATGCCATTTTCGAATTTGGATGCTATTTTCCGTTACGGGGTTAAATGCAGTGAAAACCTGTTATTATATTTTGATAGATTGGACATTTTCGGACGTGGCGATACCTAATGTGTTTATGATTTTTACTGTTTATTTATATTTATATCAGTTCTAGGGAAAGGGGGGTGATTTGAATTTTTAGGTTTTTTTATTATAATCTTTTTTTCAAACTTTTTTTTATTTTTACTTTTACTATTTTTCAGACTCCCTAGGGTACTCTTAACCCTAGATTGTCTGAATGATCCTACCATATATGGGGATTTTACTCCCCATTCATTACAATGTGCAATTAGCACATTGTAATGAATGGGTTAAAACGAAGTAGCCTCAGGTATTTGGAACACCCAAGGCTACCATGGCGACGGATCGCCGCTCCCCGTGGTGTCATCTTTTCGAAGCCGCCAGAAGCATTGCCGGGGGCGAACGCAGAGAAAACACCTGCAATCAGTGCTAGCACTATGCAATATGCAACAAAGACTTACCGGCTATGGAGAGGGCTCGGCCCGCGAGCCCTCTCCATGCACCGGGACCCGGCACTCGCGTGTCGAGAAGGAGTTAAGAAGACAAGGGGGAACAAAATCACCCGCTCTCCTATCAGTTTCCCAAAAGTTTTTTTCTTGAAAGGAACAGAGAACATAATAGCAGACTATTCGAGCAGACAGAAGCTGTCACCAAACGAATGATGTCTGAAAAAAGAAATACAGTATTCCTTCATTTTATGTCTCTATTGGGATTTCCACAAGTAGACCTATTTGCCATAAGAGAGAACACAAAGTGTCATCATTCTTTTCACTGGATACCAGAGAACCGAACTAGTACTGGATGCATTCAGCCAACAATGGAAAATGCATCTTGCCTATGCCTTTCCCCCTACCACGTGTTCTTCAGAAGCTCCGTCCAGACAAAGCCAGAGTAATTCTGACATGTCCAGACTGGCCAAAGAGAAGCTGGTATTCTCTCCTAAAATCCATGGCCATACAGGACCAGATTCAATTACCACCAGAAGAGGACCTTCTTTTCCAAGGACCTCTGTTCCATCTGGACCCGGGAAGACTCATCCTGGCGGCATGGTTTCTGAATGCTATCTCTTGAGCTCACAGGGTATGTCAAATAATGTAATCAAAACTCTAAAGCAAAGTAGAAAATCTCTTACTTTTGCTATATATTCTAAGAAATGGAAGAAAATTGTGTCTTTTTGCAAAGATAAACCCCCTTGTCAGACTAACCCAAACATTTTACAGGTGGGACTCAACAAAGGACTGTCTGTAAGCACTCCGAAGGTCCAGATTTTCGCATTAGGTGCCTTCTTTGACTGCTCTTTAGCAGAACATAGGTGGGTCAAACGCTTTATTACAGCCTCTAATAGACTCAAACCTAAATCCTTCAGGAAACTCTAGTTTTGCATTTGACCCTAGTTCTAAATACCATTTCTGTAGACCCTTATGAACCTTTTGAAAAGACGCTTAAGACTGTTTTCCTCATTGCTTATCATTTCGGCTAGTAGACTTGGGGAACTTCAAATGCTCTCTGTTAGGAAACCATATCTAAAAATACTGACAGATTGCATGATTCTAACACTTGATCCAAATTTTGTTCCCAAGGTGGTTTCTGTTTTCCACAGACAACAGGAGATCATGCTTCCCTCCTTCTGTGCCAACCCAAGTAATTCTCATGAAATACAGTAGGATTCATTAGATGTAAGAAGACACAGTTACAATATTTTTCGAACTATAAGGCGCATCGGATTATAAGGCGCACCTTCAATAAATGCCTGCTAAAACGTCTAGGTTTATATATAAGGCGCACTGGTTTATAGGGCGCACCTGATTATAAGGATGAATGACCAGCAGGTGGCAGACCTGTGTACAGTTCAATGCAGCTGTTGTCTGTAAGTACTGTTCATATATAAGGCGCACTGGACTGTAAGGCGCCCCTTTGATTTCTGAGCGCCTTATAGTCTGAAAAATACGGTATATCACGACATATGACGACATGGAAATTGAGATTCAGTATCCACTAGTCATCCATGACGGCCTTTGTTTACCTTCCAAAAATCTTTTTTGTTGATGTTGTGTATATATAACTTAATAAAATAACGTTGCATCTATCCCGGTGTGGTATAGCCACTGGCAGGGGAATGCCGGGAGTGGCCTTTAACCTCTCTTCTTCCTGTCCCCCCACAGAGGTCAAGGGGAATCCTCCAAGTAAGCTGTCATGGAGGACTAATGGAAACTGATTTATCGGTAGGTACAAAATCTCAATTTTTACTGTTTATTTATATTAATATGAGTTCTAATGAAAGGACGGTGATTTGAATTTTTATTTTATGTAATAAAATTTTTTTATTTAACTTTTGAAATTTTTTTTTTTTTACTATTTTTCAAACCCCCTAAGGTACTTTAACCCTACGTTGTCTGATTACTATGTATGGCAGTATGGCATTATATGGGGATATTCTTCATCATTCATTACAATGTGCAAATCACAACTTTGCATAGTCAACACCTGCCAGCTGCAATATGCAATATGTAATAATACGTCACATGTCGATAAGGGGTTAAGCATAACAAATTGTTGAATTATAAGGTAGCCTATGACGTCACGTGGGACAGGGATCAAATACAAGATGGCGGCACCCAAGCACCCCTGCAATTTAAATGACACTGACCATGGTTTTAAGTGGTGGGTGTTTGTTGCAATATGCAGCAAACACCTGCCCTGTATGGAGAGGTCTCAGCCATAATAGTACGGTTTGTGTCGGGTAGGGTTAAACTGTCAGGCGCATTCTATTAAATAATGTCTATTTAAAATGCCAGCAACCATGATCATGTGGTGATGAAATCCCACCCCCATGATCATGTCACTTGGCTACTAAAATACATGCAACAGGAAATTAACCAGTGTAACTTAAAATCATACATTTCAGATCTTTGAAGTTACGCTATGCCCTACTACATGCGGAAGGGGATGCCAGAGATTTTATAACACTTCAGGCACTGTTCCTGAGCTTATTCTCCCCCATTACTGGGAAGTTATCCCATCCTTATAGGGCATTTGTTGAATGTGAAACGATTACCCTAGATTTATGCATATCTCACATTGTATGTTGTAAACTTACTTTAATGAGTTCTATTTTGTTGTATTATGTTCTGTGTTTTGCAATCTACAATAAAATTGATTCAACATAAAATCATACCTTTGGTGACAATGACAGACATTACACGCAAATTTAAAACACAATATCACAAAATTAATAAATACAAAAGAAAATTAGCATTATAGCTGTTAATTACCAAGTCAAAATTCATAAAAATGACAACTGTCAACTTTAGTAAGCAGCTCCTAGTGCCGATAAATGGGGTGACAGGTCCTCTTTAAGTGAGGTATCCTGTAATAATACTGTATCAGTGAAAAATCTTTTCATAAATCGGTATTTGATGGAACTGTCTGGAAAATTAACCCCAACCCTTCATCCTTACTGGATTGAGTATTATGCTTTCAGTCCAAAAGATTGGATTAAGAAACATTTTTGCTACTATGTTCTGCCTTCTCTCTTTATATTTTCTCTGTTTATTACTTTCTTTAAGAAGGCAAATGTGAATTAGAAAATCATCATCATTACTACAGTTACACCTTAAATGGACAATCACCCCATAAGAGATGTTGTTTCTTTCCTATACTGCACAGATGAGAAACTCTCTTGGTTCCCTACTAGAGATGAGCGAGCACTAAAATGCTCGGGTACTCGTTATTCGAGACGAACTTTTCCCGATGCTCGAGTGCTCGTCTCGAATAACGAGCCCCATTGAAGTCAATGGGAGACTCGAGCATTTTTCAAGGGGACCAAGGCTCTGCACAGGGAAGCTTGGCCAAACACCTGGGAACCTCAGAAAAGGATGGAAACACCACGGAAATGGACAGGAAACAGCAGGGGCAGCATGCATGGATGCCTCTGAGGCTGCTTAATCGCACCATTATGCCAAAATTATGGGCAACAGCATGGCCATGACAGAGTGACAGAATGAAGCTAGATAGCATCTAAAACATCCAATAATTGACCCTGACACTATAGGGGACGGCATGCAGAGGCAGCGGCAGCAGGCTAGAGAGTGTCATGGCGACATACCCTAAATGGACTCAGGCTTCAAACCAATGGGTGGCAGAGAGGAACCAAAGGAGGTGAGCAAGAAGCGCTCAAATAATATCGGTACATGATAAAAGTTTGCCAGTATATTTTGTGGATTACACAGCAGGGTGGCGACAAAGTTAACATGGAAGCCATGAAAACAACCCAAAATTCTGCCTGACACAGCTCGTTTGATAAGGGGACATGTATGGAGGCAATGTGACCTAGTAGTGATAAAGGTGCTGCAGTTAAAAACTATGTTGTGATCTTGGCAGGGGCTGGCGCTCCGCTGCCAGGCGACTTTCGCCAATCCAAGCCCTGTCTCTAGGCTACTCCCACACAGAATCTAAGAACCTTTTGTATAAGATCAAGTGTAGTGCGTTCTATAAGTTTAGGATATGGTGGCGGGTGAGGGGAATGTAACAGATGCGCAAGAACGCTGAAATAATATTGGTAAATGATAAAAGTTGCCGTAATTTTGTGGATTACACAGCAGGGTGGCGACAAAGTTAACAAGTTTGAGTGGAAGCCATGAAAAACAACCCAAAACTTCTGCCTGGAACAGCCGTTGAGTAAGGGGACATGTATGGAGGCAGTCAGTGAACTAGTAGTAGATTAAAGGTGTTGCAGTTAAAAACTATGTAGTTGGATCTTGGCATGGGCTGGCGCTCTGCTGCCAGGCGAGCTTTTGCCAATCCAAGCCCTGTCTCGCTACTCCCCAAACGCACTTCTAAGAAACCTTTTGATAAGATCAAGTGTAGTAGCGTCTTCGTTTAGGATATGGCGGGTGAGGGGAATGTAAACAGAAGCGCAAAGAACGCTGAAATATATGGGAAATGATAAAAGTTTTCCGTATATTTTGTGGCTTACACAGCAGGGTGGCAACAAAGGTAACCATTTGATGTGATGCCCTGTATAACTCTTGGGCCGGTGTGCCTTTATCAACCCTAGGCTCACAGTTTGAGCACCGCCTGCTGTCGTAGCGACGGCACTGCTGGCTCTGGCCTAGGAGTAGCGACTCGATGGCGCCATGCCACGGATGGTAGTTCGGGAGGAGGGGTGGGAGAGGAGGAGGCAGAAGTAGGCCTGAAAGACCTGGACGAGGTAGCCGAATCCTCGGCGTCGGCAGTATATGAACCAGCCGGGGTAGACTCGGTCCCAGCCTACCAAGTTAAACCCAATGTGCGTCAGCGATATATAGTGGCCGCCCGGCAGCACTCGTCCAGTGTCGTGGTCAGGTGGACCTTGTCAGAACGGCGTTGGTCGGGCAGGGGCAGGGCTGGGACGGCAATAGGGAAAAGTAGGGGGGTGGGGACCCGAATACGAGGGGGCGGCCGCCGCCATAGGTTGCGAAAGGCCTCGGTCTCTAACGCTATAGGGCCGCATCTCCAGGCAAGCAATCTGGGATGTGGACATTAAGGGCTGGGGTGCGGGTGGGTTACACTAATTTCGTTTCCGTCCAGCATTGGGGTATGGAGGCTGAACGATGGTGGATGCTGTGGAGGATTGGTGGAGGCGACGAGGGGTTTGTGCCAAGGGTCTGGGGAGGGGAGTGACTATCAGCTGACACATGGGAAGGAGCAGTGGTGTGCATGGCCGGAGGGAACGGGCTTGGTGCACTGAGTGGGGGTTGGCATTCATATGCCTGCGCATACTGGTGGTAGTTCACGTAGTAGTGTGGAACCCCTGCTGATCCTGGTTTGGCCAAGGTTGCACACCACAGTCCGTCGGTCATCCGGTGTCCTTAAAGAACCTCCAGACTTTGAAAATCTACTCCCGCGGAGAGCCCTCGCCACGGGAGCTTCACTACGTGACACATTTTGGTGCTGATGCACCGCTCGGGCTGCTCTTCCGTCTGGCCACCACTGCCTCTCTAACCTGTTCTGGTCGAGGACTCTCCTCCGTCCAGAAGCACTGTGTTCACCCGGCCTCTAACCCAGCTTGGGTCTGCACCTCATGCACCTCCGCACGCATTTGCTCCCACCCTCGGACTTCCTGCCCCTGGAACAAACCTTCCCCACTGTCTGACAACGTGTCTCCGTCATCGTCGGGACACCTCTTTACAACAACCTTCTCGCAGTATCGTTCAACAGGTATCACACCCACAACTGACGAGCTGGTGGAAAACCTGGGGCGATCGGAAAATGTGCTCATCAGCAACACGCACAAGTGGTTTGTGACTGTGGGATGGTCCAGAAAAAGTTCCTCAGGAGTAGTGCCGGTTCTAAATGGAAATTTTGGCTGGGAGGGGCAGACTTGGGGGGCAGGAGGCTGAGTGTCAGGAGCTGGAGATGCCGATTCGATGACATGGGTGGAGCCTGGCGTGAGGACACTGACTGGTGGACAAATTGCTCGAAGCATGTCGGCAAGCCACGACATCACCTGTTCGCCTGTCTGGCCTACAACAGTGCTCTACCACGATTCCCAGTAAACTTCAGACATTGACCTAGGGACGTGTAGACTCTGGCGGCGTTCCCCTGCTCCCTCATAAGCAGGTGGTGCTTCACCCCGCCCAGGACCACGCGCTATCACCCATGCAGTAGTCGGAGCCACGTCCACCCCGCCTCACGTACCTTCTACCCGTAGCCCTCGGGTTAAACATTTGAAAGAGGAGTTATAACTTGAATTTTTGTTTTTTTACTTTTTTTTTTGTTTCTTTTTTTTGTTGTTTTTTAGTTATTAAAACCAAACTGATGCCTACCTAATTGTATGGCTATTTTCTCAGCCAAGTCAGTGAAAGCACACTCGCTATGCAGATGAGATGACGCTGAGTATGAAAAAAAATAAACGTAAGAACTGATCAATAAAGAAACACAGCAGACTCGTGCCACTTGACAATACACCCCAGGGCCCTAATAAATTTTCCCACTCTGTCTTTGGCGTAGGATATGTGCGTAACTAAAAACAGTGGTCGCAAGTCTGACTCCAATGCTCACCAATTTACTAGTAGAGCACTGCCAACAATACGCCACCAGCAATCAACCAGAAATCAAATATATATCAACGCTACTGGGTGGAATACTAAGCGTTGGAATTCTCCTATGGCTATTTCTAGCCAAGTACAAGCACACTACTATGCCAGAGAGATGACGCGCAGTTATGAACAACAATAAACGTAAATAAAAAAAGGAAATGGCAGATGTGGCTAATTGAAATAAACCCAGGCCCTAATAAATTTCCCACTGTCGTCTTGCGATGGTATATGCGTGCACTAAAACCAGTGGTCGCAAGTCTGACTCCAAATTGCTCAATTACTAGTAGATGCACGCAAACAACTACAGCCCACCAGCAGATCAACCAGAAATCAAATATATAAACGCTACTGTAGGCGTAATTGAAGCCGTTGTATTCTACCTATGGCTATTTTCTAGCCAAGATTACAGCACACTACTATGCAATATGAGATGACGCTGAGTTATGAAAAAAATAAACGTAAAATAAAAAGGAAATGGCAGACTGTGCGTAATTGAAATACAACCCAGGCCCTAAAATTTCCCATTCGGTCTTTGCGATGGATATGTGCGTCACTAAAACACAGTGGTCGAAGTCGACTCCAAACTTGCTCACAATTAAGTATGATGCACTGAACTGCAACAACTACCAGCCACCAGCAGATCAACAGAAATCAAATAATCATAACGTTACGGCTAGGCGAATTAAGCATGTGTATTCTCCTCTGGCTATTTATAGAGCTATGAAAGCACATCTGCATGCGCAGAGAGACGAGCGAGGTTATGAAAAAATAACGTTAAAATAAAAAGGAAATGGCCAGACTGTGCCTAATTGAAATAAAACCCGGCCTAATAAAGTTTCCCATTCGGTCTTTGCTGATGGAATGTTGCGTCACTAAATATATGTCACGGTCGCAGTCGACTCCAAATTGCTCACAATTAATAAGTAGATGCACCTGCACAACTACAGCCACCAGCAGATCACCAGAACATCAACATATATAACGCTACGTGGCTTAAATTAAAGCCGTTTGTATTCTCCTATGGCTATTTTCAGCCAAGTATACCGTCACACGTACTAGCCAGATGAGATGACGCTGAGTTATAAAAACATAACTAATAGTAAAGGAAATGGCAGACTGTGCTATTGAAATACAACCCCGGGCCCTAAATAAATTTTCCCCTTCGGGTCATTGCGCATGGTATATTGCGTCATAACAACACTATGGTCGCAAGTCTGAATCCAAATTGCTCACAATTAATAGTATATGTGCCTTGCAACAACACAGCAGAGCCAACAGACAGATAACCATAAATGCAAGTATACATAACGCTACTGTAGGCGTAATTAAGCGGTTGTATTCTCCTTGGGGCTTTTCGAGCCAGTATACAGCACACTCTTGCAGATGAGATGACTGCTGGAGTTAGAGAATAAAATAAACGGAAAAAAAGGAATGCAGAACTTGCCTAATGAAACAACCCCGGGGCTCCTACTAAATTTTTCCCACTTCGGTCTTTTTTGTTGCGTGGAATGTGCCGTCACTAAACACCCAGTGGTCGCCCGTGCGACTCCAAATTGCTCCCAATTTACTGTAGATGCACTGCAATCAAACTACAGCACCCAGCAGATCAACAGAAGCAAATACTAATAACGCTACGTAGCGTATTAAGCCTTTGTATTCGCCTATGTGCTATTTTCTAGCACAGTTTAACAGCACCTACTACAATGAGGATAGACACTAGTTATTAAACAATAAACTGAATTAAAAAGAAACTGCAGAACTAGGCCTAATTCTACTCAAACCCCTAATAAATTTTCCCGCTTGGTGTTGGGTGGATATGTTTTGTGGCTCACTAAGAGGCTAAACAACACGGTGAACAAGTCCCCTGCAAATTCCTACAATATGGTATAGCTGCAACATAAAAAAGAAACAAAAATTTAAACGTTATTGTAGCCCTAAGAAGGGCTGTTGGTCTTTTAGATCACTCCTGCCTAACATAAGCTAATGAGCACCCCTGAAACGTTTCCCTGTCCAGCAGCAGGTCTCGTCTCCCTCAGCGAATCCAGACAGAGAATGATCCGAGCAGCGCGGCAGCGGTCTAAGTCTATCCCAGGGTCCCATGAATCTGCCAGGCAACACCCTGCTATCTACTCCTGTAAGGTACCACGTCAGCTGGGTGGAGTGCAGAATATCTGGCTTGTGATGGGCTCTGTCTGACGCCAAAAAGCAAAACGGCGGGAGCTGCCATTTTCTCGAGCGGGCGAAATACTCGTCCGAGCAACGAGCAGTTACGAGTACGCTAATGCTCGATCGAGCATCAAGCTCGGACGAGTATGTTCGCTCATCTCTATTATTAACATATTATATATGTATAATATGACTGTTTTAGTGTCATTTTGTGCTATTTTGGTTGGTGGTGTGCCCCAGGATTTTCTAAGTATAAAAAGTATGCCGCGGCTCAAAAAAGGTTGAAAATCACTGCCCTAGATGACCACTGGATGAGAAGGAGAACTGTGATTATGGAAGTCCATCACTATCTCGTTAGTCTTCTCAGCATTTTTCCTGAGGTGGTTTTGTTGACACCAATCCACAAATCCCTAGATCAATTCTCTGTACCCCCTGTTGTCCTCACTGAGGACAATGAGGCCTACTATTGCAGAGTCATCAGAGAACTTCTGAAGCTAGTTGAATTGTACCTGATGACTCCTGAGTACAATGTGAAGAGCAAGGGAGCCACTGTACCTTGAGGTACACCAGTACTACATATAACAGTATCAGCCACACAGTCCCAGGCTCTCACATACTGAGGTTTGTGAGGTAGTGAAGGTGGAGAGAGATGGTGGTTCATCAGCCAGATGCAGTTTTTCTCATGTAGCCTTAGCTATACAGTGTTGAAAGCACTGGAGAAATCAAAGAACATAATTTTCACAGTGTTTCCCAGTTTATCCAGGTGACAAAGAGCTTGATGTAGAAAATGGATGATGGGATCATTAACCCCAATGCCAGGCCAAAAAGCAAAATGTATGGGGTCCACAGATCAGTCCATTGAAGTAACCTCTTCATGTAATGGGCTGTTAGTACCACCAGTCTGTAGCTGTTAATTTTCAACAGATGAAGGGTCTTTGGAGCTGGTACCACACAAGATGTTTTCCACAGTTGTGGTACCCTTTCCAACCTCAGGCTCATATTGAACATACATGCAATGATATCACCAAGCTGTTCACTACAGGTCTTGAGTAGTCTTACATTAATACCATCTACATCTGCAGCATTGCCCACTTTGAGCTTTTTCAGTTATCTTCTCACCTGGGCACTTCTAACCTGATAACTGAAAGCTGGTTTTGGTTTATCTGGGGATTAGGGCTAACAGCAGAGGATCCAGTGGGGGAGGTCCCATTGTGGAGGAGACAATAGAATGGGCTCATGTTGTCTCAGCAGGGATGGCTGTAAAGTGGGAGGGGCAGGTGTGTGATCAAACCTATTATAGAATAAATTAAAGGGGTTTTCCCAATAAGGTAAAAAAAAATTATTGCTTTTTTGCTCCCTTATCCTCTGCGGTGATTTTAACCTGGCCATTAATCCCCTCATTGACACTTCTGCAGGTAAATCCTCCGTGTCATATGGTAGGCTTAATCGCTTACGTAAACTCCTCCACTCTATGCAACTATGCGACATTTGACAGCTACACCACCCAGAGGAGAGGGACTATACAGTTTATTCCCAAGTACATAATTCTTACAGTAGGATTGACTACATATACCTTCAACACAACCTACTATCCACCGCCCTGAGCTCCAATATCGGCTTGATCATCACATCTGACCATGCACCCGTGACCTGCACCCTCTCCCTACTACCAGATAGACGCTCCCCATTTAACTGGAGATTGAACAAAAAGGTAGCTAACCAGTTCCACCTAGATCACCAGCAAGATACCACATCCCTTGTCTCCTAACTCATTTTCCTAACAAGTTATACCTCAATGATAAGATGCACATTGTTTTCCATGCATTTCATTCTAAAGGAGGTACGTTCGTGAAGATCTATGTTGCTGAATGAGCTAGCAGGTTATTCTGCTCAGATCTAAAAGAGACCAACTGACTTCATGTAGAAACGCTGTTACTTTGCCTCCTAACTCATTTTCCTAACCAGACAGCCTCAATGATAAGACGCACATTGTTTTCCATGTATTCAATAATCCAGTAGAAAAACTCTTTTGTGACCGGAGCTCAAAAACGAAAAAGACGATCCATGCACGTTTCCTCCTTTGTGCACCAAACACAAGGGATCACTTTCAGGGATAAGTCACCATTCAGACCAGAAACCATCAAAATTTTCACTCCTGTCCTAGTCTCCTCCACTCACTGTATATAAGAGACATATCCAGACATAGTGTAGACAGTTTCAAACTTTTAAAACTTTTATTTCCAGTTCTACTCACATATGTAGATAAAAAATGCGCATATCACAAATAACTCCACGAGGACGCCAATCCCAAACCCACGGTTTCGCCTCTGTGCTTCTTCCGGGGCATGATTAGCGTCCGTCCTCTAGCTTTATTTATACAAACTGTTTATACATAAAATACGTTTTCAATTTCATACATAAATCACATACATTTTAAAAACAAGGAACACGGAATACATCTGATTTGAACAAGGTATCTAGATAAGGAAAACACTTTAAACATACATACACATCAGGCTAAAAATTCATGTTCGCTAGTTTCTCCAAGCCACCTGGAGGTCAATCTCTGTTTTCAAACTATCATCCAATCACAGGGAGTGCTGAGCCAAGCCCCTCAACCTGTCATTCAAAGTCACGTGGGTATTACCCAATTAGCCCAATAGTGTGCTTCACTCACTACATAGGGAGTTGGAGAAAAACAAAACCTTCTTTTGTTTTCATTGTATCTGGGAGATGTTGTATAAACTCTAGCATATTAATAACAGAAAAACATTTTTTACTTTTATATACATATTCTCTTAATACAAAGATTACTACAAATACATTTTACACATATTCCTATTTTTACAACCTGTGATCACAAACATCCTTAATGTCTAGTGAGTCCTACCCAAGCTTTATCAATCCTCTGCGGGCTTAGCCAAGTCCTACCACCGCCTTACAATTATTCTGGGCCTAAAATGTCCTTCCTGAGCTTTAACAAGTCTTTCGGGCTTAACATGTTCCTGGCCTCCGGGCTCCCTTAAACGTCCTCCGGGCCTTTAACAATTTTCTTAGGCTTACAAGTCCTTCCCGGTCCGTAAACAAGTCCTTGCCTGGGCTTACACGTCCTTTCCTGGGCCTATCAAGTCCGTAGGGGACTTAACACGTCCAGCCCAGCTTTCAAAGTCTTGCCCGCGAAACTAACATGTCTGGCTAGGGGATTAATACGTCCTGACCAGGCCTTATAAGTTCTTCCAGGGTCTGAACCAATCCTGCCTGGGCTATTAAGTCAAATCTGCCCCCCGGCCTTTAACAAGTCCTTCCTGGTTTTGCATCAGAAGAAAAAATATCCAAACGGACATTTGTACCCATTTGCACTAACTTAACTGTTTAATTATTAGTTAAAACGTGGACCCACCAAAATGAGTGTTTAAAATTTCTACAACAGCTCTTGAGAAATTTGTACGGAGTCGATGTACTCAGGGCATATGTGTACAACTATGCTACGGTACTTGTTAGTTTATTGGTGACGTGCCCATAACAGTGGTATCCCACCGTGTGGTCCACGTTTCCGCGTTACTAATAATTAAATTAAAAGTAAGTCCTAGTGGACAAATGGGTGAACAAATGTCCTTGGCATAATTTGTTCTTTATGATGCAAATAACTCTGTGGAGTACCCCGCCACCATATGGTAGTACGTTTAACCCTATCTCCTTCCTGGGTTTTAACATTGCGCCTTGGCCCTTAAACAACCCTGCCAGGCTACTCAAAAGTCCATCTCGGGCCTTAACACGTACTGTCACGGGCCTTTCATGTCCTTACAGGCTAACAAGTCCTCCTGAACCTTAATAGTCCTTTATGGCCTTAACATGTCCCCCGAAACTTAACAAGTCCTGCCCGGGCCTTACAATCTTCGCATGCTTAAAGGTCCTTCGCAGGCTAGTAATTCCTTCCGCGGCTTAGTAAGTCCTTCCGGGCCTTAACATTCTGCCGTGGCTTATCAAGTCAATTCCTGCCTCAGCCTTATCAGTCCTTCCGGGCCTTAAGATGTCCTCCCTGGCCTTAACAACTCCCCTTACAGTGCCGGTACGTCTTTACTGTTAAAGTCTGCTGGCTCCGCGCCTTACAAGTTCTGCCCGTAGCCTAAAATCCTCCCGGGCCAAACAAGTCAAGCATATGCATTGCTCTCTACCAGTCGCCCACTGCCTCACAATCCCCCTTTACTTTCTTCACACTGGGCAACAAACACCATCAAGCCTTACATGCCTTCACCCGGGGTCCTTAACAAGGTTATTCCCGGGCCTTATAAACAAAGTCCTATCCCGGCCTACTAAAGTCTTGCACAGGCCTAAAAGTGCCTGCCTCGGAGCCCTATAAAGGGCTTCCCGGGCCTTAAAAGTCCTTCCAGAGTGTAACAGTTTCCTCCGAGCCTTAGCCCGTCCTGTCTCCAAACGGTCTTTAAACAAATATTAAATGTCCTGCCCGGCCTTGCTCATTCTCTCGTGGCTGAATGAGCTAGGAGATTTGATCTGCTCAGATCTAAAAGAGACCAACTGACTACATGCAGAAACCCGTTACTTTGACTCCTAACACATTTTCCTAACAAGACACCCTCAATGATAAGACGCACGACATTGTTTTCCATCATTTCTTGCTAAGGAGCTAAGTTTGTGAAAATCTCGGTCTAAATGAGCGAGCAGTTATTTCTGCTCAATCAAAAGACCAACTGGACTCATGTAGAAACAGCTTGACTTTGCCTCCTAACTCATTTTGGCTAACAGACAGCCCAAGGATAAGACGCACTGTTTTTCCATGCATCTGCTAAAGGAGCAAAGTTCGTGATTCCTCTGTTGAGGAAAGCTAGCAGTTCTTCGGCTCGGATCTAAAAGGACCAACTGACTATAATAGAAACCCGTAACTTTGTGCCACCATTTCCTAACAGACAACCTCAAGGGATAGAAGCACATGTGTTTTCCCATGCATTTCGTCCGAAAAGAGCAAGACGTGATACCTCAGTGCTGAATGAGCTAGGATGTATTCAGCTCAGATCATGAGAGGACCACTGACTGTTAGGTGAACCCTAACTTTGTCTCCTAACCTCATTTTCCTAACAAGACAACCTCAATGGTAGGTCAATGATCTGACGCACATTGTTTTCCATGCATTTTCCCTAAAGGAGCTAAGTTTGTGATAACTCATGTTGCAAAATGAGCTTGGGAGGTTATTTAGTTTAGATCTATGAGAGTCAACTTACTTCATTAGAAACACGGTTACTTTGCCTCTTACCTTTTTCCTAACAAGACACCTCAATGATAGGCAAGGATAAGACCACACTTGTTTTCCATGCCTTTCTTGCTAAGGAGCTAGTTCGTAATTATTTCAGTTGCTGAATGAGCTAGGAGGTTATCAGCTCAGATTATGAGAGACCAACTGACCGTCATGTGAAACACTGTGACTCTGCCTCCTTACTCATTTTCCTACAAGACAACTCATTGATAGGTCCAATGATACGCACATTGTTTTCATCCATTTCTTCTAAAGGAGCTAAGTTTTGATTAACTCTGTTGCAAAATAGCTTGGGGTTATTTAGCTCAGATCTATGAGAGACCAACGGACTTCATGTAGAAACAACTGTTACTTTGCCTCCTAACATTTTTCCTAACAAGCCCCCTCAATGATGGCAATGATAGGCGCACATTGCTTTCCATGCATTTCAATGCACCTCATATCTGTAAGCTCTTGTGAGCAGGGCCCTCACCCTATTGTTCCATAGGACCTGTTTGTTCTTTGTAATGTAATATAGTTGTATATGTCCCCTATGATTTGTAAAGCCTAACGGAAATTTGATGCGCTATATAAATAAGTTATGATTGATTATTATTATTATTATTATTTCACGTTACTAAGGGAGATCTAAGTTTGTGAATATCTCTGTTTACTGATGAGCTAGCAGGGTATTCTACTCAGATCTAAAAGAGACCACAGAAGTTATATAGAAACACTTAACGTGTCCCTAACTCAATTTTCCTAACCACGTTATACTCAATGATAAGACGCACATTGTTTTCCCTTCATTTTCTTGCTACAGGAGCTAAGTTTCCGTGATATCTCTGTTTTCCTGAATGAGCTAGCAGGCTTTTACTCCTTAACTCAATCTAAAGAGACCACAGAATTTATATAGAAACACTGTAACTTTGTCTCCTAACCATTTTCCTCACAAGTTTTATACCTCATGAAGAGAACACATTGTTTTTCCATGCAGTTCATTCAAAGGAGGTACTTCGTGAAGATCTATGTTGCTGAATGAGCTAGCAGGTTACTGCTCAATCTAAGAGACCAACTGACTTCAGGTAGAACGCTGTTACTTTTCCTCCTAACTCATTTTCCTAACCAGACGCCTCATATAAGACCACGCCTTGTTTTCCATGTATTCATAATCCAGTAGAAAACTCTTTTGTGACCGGAGCTCAAAACGAAAAAGACGATCCATTCACGTTTCCTCCGTTTGTGCACCAAACACAAGGACAACCTTTCAGGATAATCACCCAGTTCACATTGAACCAGAAAAAACCTGCAAAATTTTCACTCCGTGTCTATCCCTCCGCCCCACTCAGTATCTAAGAGACTCGATCCAACATAGTGTAGACAGTTTCATTTCAAACTTTTAACAACTTTTAATTTTCCAGTTCTACTCCCGATTGTAGATAAAAAATGCGCTATCCACAAATAACTTCCACGAGGACCGCAATCCAAAAACCCACGGTTTCTTCGCCTCTGTGCTTCTTTCCGGGCATGATTTAGCGTCCCGTCCTCTAGCTTTATATTATACAAACTGTTTATCCATAAAATACGTTTTTCAACTTTCATCACATAATATCACCATACATTTTAAAAAAAGAGAGGACACGGAATACTCTGAGTTTGAACAAGGTGTATTCTAGATAGGAAAAACAACTTTTAAACATACATACAGCATCAGTAGCTAAGGCGATAAATTCTCATGTTTTTCGCGTAGTTTCGTCTCCAAGCCACCTGAGTCATTCTCTGTTTTCAAACTATCATCCAATCACAGGGAAGTGCTGAGCAGATCCCCCAACCCTGCATTCAAGTCACTGGTATTACCCAATTATAGCCCCAATAGTGTGCTTCAGGTCATCACTACTAGGGAAGTTGAGAAAAACAAACCCTGCCTTTTTGTTTTCATTGTAATCTGTGAGATTTTTGATAAACTCTAGCATATTCATAACAGAAAAACCTTTTTTAACTTTATATACATATTCTCTTCATACAAAGAATACTACAAATAAAACATTTTACACATATCCTATTGTTACAACCTGTGATCACAAACATCCTTAATTCTAGTGCTAATTATAAAGCTAAAGATTCTTTGCGTCTACCCCTCATGATACTACCTAATATTAAAAAGTGCATTAGATAAAGTGCTGCATTCTTCATTTCTACTAATTTTTGTAAAGGTGCTTTTTTTTATCCCTACCAATCACTGTGTAACAGTGTTTAAGTGCTTCATGTGAACTTGGCCCTACCTTATCATGTGACTAGTCCCTACCTATATCTCTATTCAAATTGAGTGCTTCTGTAACTAGTCCAATTTTATCTCACTGCATCTACTTACGCATTTACACATGTGTCCCTCAAAACCATACCTTATCATATCTAAGCCTCTACTTGAACCGTATCCCTATACTCCCAATAGATTTATTGCTAGCAGAAATATTTCTGTTCTCTCCAAAACTAATTTTAATTCGAAGCTATATTATCCCTCCTGGTGCCACACCCAGCTTATATATCAATCCACCTGACTCGCTCTCCGCATAGTACAGTGCGTAAATATTCCCCCCTCCAATGTGGAAATATTTTTTCAATTGACCAACATGTAATGTCTTCTCCGGATGGATTGTGTGCTTCTTTTAAATGTGCTGAAACACTATGGGGCAGATTTACTTACCCGGCCCATTTCTCGATCCAGCTGCGCGTTCTCTGCACAGGATTCGGGTCCGGACGGGATTTATGAAGGTAGTTTCCTCCGCCTACCACCAGTGGCGCCTGCTGGGGCTGAATCATCCTCACACGCCGGAACGCACCACCGCGTACCAAGTGAAGGTAACACTTCCCCCCCCCCCCCCCCAATCGACACTTTGTCATTTTTAAATGGCGGTGGTTTTTCCGGATACGTCGGGTTTTTCGTTTCGGAACCACGCCCCCCATTTTCCGGTCGCGCTCATGCCGACGCCGATGCCCACAATCGAATCACGGCGCCAAATCCCGGGGTAATTTAGGTACAATCGCGCAAATCATCGGAATATCGGGTAACACGTCGGGAAACTCTAATGGCAGCCCGAGTAAATGACCCCCTATTGTCCATTACCCCTGTTCTATATTCCTAATAATTCCTCCTAATCTGGTTTTAATTTTCGTCCGTTCTCCCTATATATCCCCGCCACTTGGCATTTAAGGCATATATTCACATACAGGAATCACAATTCATAGTTCCTTAGCTTTTTATTTCTTTTGACCATTTTATTTCACTACCACGTTCTTTTCTCCTCTTTCTTTCTACTACCCGTAGTGTCTCTACATGGTTTCATCTTCCAACAGTGGTAGATAACCCAATACCTCCCTTTTTTCTTTTGTTTTGATTCTTTAAAACTGTTAGTTAATAAATCTTTTAATGAGGGGGCTTTTCCGAATACCACTTTTGGTTTTGCTTGCAAACCCGAACCCAAAACAGATCTCCCATATATGTGCCAATACTTTTGCATCAATCGATTTTAGACCTAAAGCCAGCCCCCCCGTCTTTTGGAATATCTTGTGATAAGATGGGTTTCCGTGATTTTTTATCCTCTTCTCCCCTTCCCTTAATTTTGTTTCTCCTTTAGGGGCCTCCCTTTTGTTCACGATAATTCTCGGATAACCCCTTTCCCTGAATCTGTGCCTAACAATTTCTATTGTGGTTTTTCCTATCATCTCTCTCCAGACCAATTTCTCTCCACTCTTCTAAACTGTCCTGCGGGAATGTTCTGAATCCAAGGCTTGTAATGACAGCTAGCAACGTAAGATAGACTATTCACGTCATAGGTTTGAAGGTACTTTCTATCTTTATTTTTTTTCCTCTTTAAGAGTTCTAAAGCTAAAAATTCAATCGAGCGTTTCCCATCTCATCCTGTGAATTTTATGTTATATTGGATTGTTATTCAAAATTTAAAAAAGATATAAAGTATCCAAAGTTCCATCATCCCCCTTCCATAATATTAAATCATATCCCTAAGCCATATATATACTCCTTTCCAAAGGAAAGCAACGGATCTAAACAACCTGGGAATTTAATTTGAAGTGATTTGAAAATTCAACGAGAACCAACATCCCTATAGACAATAAATGTTAAAATATGCCCCTGAGTCCAAATTGGACAAATTTCAGACTTTTTTGGATAGAATAAATTTGTAAGGCATATCACTTTGAAAAAATATTAACGCAAAGGAATTTACTTTTATAATGTATCCACAATTAGGATTTTGGATCACAGGTTGGAAAATAGGATATGTGTAAAATGTCTTTGTAAGTAATCTTGTATTAAAGAATATGTATACGAAGTAAAACTGTTTTTATCTGTTATTAATACGCAGAGTTTATACAACAGCTCCCGATACAATGAAACCAAAAGAATGTTTTGTTTTTCTCAACTCCCTAGTGTGAGTGGAAGCCACCATATGCTGTTGGGTAACACCCCGTGACTTGAATGACAGGTTGAGGGGCTTGGCTCAGCCCTCCCTGTATTGATGATAGTTTGAAAACAGAGATTGACCCCAGGTGGCTTGGAAAAACTAGCGAACCATGAATTTTTTTCAACTCCTTTGTCTCCTACGTTTAGCCTCGAGGGTTATGGAGGGTGTTAATGAGGGATTTAGTTGAGCGCTGGCGTTTTTTTTCAGCGTGATCCATGCTTTATAGTATGCCTCTTAAGTTGCGTTTCAAATTTCCCATTTGAAAGCTGGGGATTGGTATCTTTGCTTGGTATCTAGGTGAACTGGTTAGCTACCTGTTGTTCAATCTCCATTAAATGGACGGCTATCTGGTAGAGGGAGAGGGTGCAGGTCACGGGTGCATGGTCAATGTGATGATCAAGCCATATGGAGCTCAGGGCATGTGGGATATTAGGTTGTTTTTAACGTATCATGTATCACTCCCTACTGAAGAATTATGTACTTGGGATAAACTGTATATCCTCTCCTCTGGGGTGGTGTAAGCTTCAAATGTCCGCGAATTGCTAGAGGGGGTTTACGAACGATTAGGCCACCAGATGACACGGAGATTTACCTCGCACAAGTGTCAATGAGTGGATTAAAATGGCCATGTTAAAATCACCGCAGAGATAAGGGACAACAAACAAACATAATTTTTTTTTTTTTTTAACCTTATTGGGAAACCCCTTTAATTATCTATATAGTTTGATCACACACCTGCCCCTCCCACTTTACAACAAACAGCCATCCGGCTGAGAACTGACCCATTCTAATTTGTCTCCTCCACAAGGTACCTCCCCCCTGATCCTCTGCTGTTAGCCCTAATCCCCAGATACACCAAAACCACCTTTCAGTTATCAGGTTAGAAAGTAGCCCCAGTGTGAATAAGATACTGAAAAAGCTCAAAGTGGGAATGGCTGCAGATGTAGATGGTATTATTGTAAGACTACTCAGACACTGTACTGAACAGCTTGGTGATATCGTTGCTGTATGTTCCACTATGAGCTAGGGTTGAAGGGGACCACAACGTGAGAAAACTCTGGTGTGGGTACCACCCCAAAGACCCTGCATCTTTGAAAATAACACCTCAGCCTGGTGGTAGCTAACATCCCATTACATGAAGAGGTTCCTTCAAGGACTGATCTGTGGACCCCCTACATTTTGCTTTTTGGCCTGGCCATTGGGGTTAAGGATCCCATCATCCTTTTCTACATCAAGCGCTTGTCACCTGGATAACTGGGAACCACTGTGAAAATTATGTTCTTGTGATTTTCTCCAGTGCGTCCACACGTAAGCTAAGACTACATAGAAAAACTGCATCTGGCTGATACCAACGCATCTCTCTCCACCTTCACTACCCCAAACCTTCTTTGTGAGAGCCGGACGGTGTGGCGGATACTGTTTTAGAGGTAGTACTGGTTGTACCTCAAGGTACAGTGGGCTTCCCCTGCTCTCAAATTGTACTCAGGATTCCTCAGGACATTCACTATCTTCAGAAGTTCCTGATTCCTCGCAATAGTAGGCCTCATTTTCCCAGTGTGGACAACAGGGGTACAGAGATTGATCTTGGATTTTGGATTGGTGTCAACAAAACACCTTCAGGAAAAATTGAGAAGACTAACGAGATAGTGATGGACTGCCCTAATCACAGTTATCCTTCTCATCCGTGGTCATCTAGGGCAGTGATTTTCCCCTTTTTTGAGCCGCGTCATACTTTTTATACTTAGCAAATCCTGGGGCACCCACCAAACCAAATAGCACAAAATGACACTAAACAGTCGATTATCCATCTATAATATGTTAATAATAAATAGCGAACATACTCGTCCGAGCTTGATGCTCGTCGAGCATTAGCGTACTCGTACTGCTCGTTGCTCGCGAGTTTTCGCCCACTCGGAAATTGCATCTCCCGAGCCGTTTTGCTTTTTGGCGTCAGACAGAGCCCATCACAAGCCAGATATTCTGCACTCCACCCAGCTGACGTGGTACCTTACACGTAGATAGCATGTTGCCTGGCCAGACAGGTGACCCTGGGATAGACTAGCCGCTGCCCGCGCTGCTCGTATCATTCTCTGTCCTGGATTCCGCGAGGGAGAAGACTGCTGCAGGACCAGGGAAACGTTAGGGGTTCGATTAGCTTACTGCTTAGGCAGGATGATTCTAAAAGACCCAACCAGCCCTTCTTAGGGCTACATACGTTTAATTTTTTTTCTTTTTTTTAGTTGCAAGCTAGTACCATATTGTTAGGAATGTGCAGGGGACTTCCTCACCTAGTTGTTTAGCTCTTAGTGACACACATATCCACCCAACACCAAGTGGGAAAATTTATTAGGGGTTTGAGTAGACTTAGGCACATTCTGCAGTTTCTTTTTATTTAGTTTATTGTTTAATAACTCGTGTCATCCTCATCTGCTAGTAGTGTCTGTAAACTGTTGGCTAGAAAATAGACATAGGAGAATACAAACGGCTTAATACGCTACATAGCGGGGATAGATATTTGATTTCTGTTGATCTGCGGGTGGCTGTATTTTGTTGGCAGTGCATCTACAGAAATGGTGAGCAATTTGGGTCGACTTGCGACCACGGTGTTTAGTACGCACATTCCATCGCAAAGACCGAAGTGGGAAAATTTAGTAGGAGCCCCGGGGTTGTATTTCCATTAGGCACAGTCTGCATTTCCTTTTTTTTTACGTTTATTTTATTTCATAACTCAGCGTCACGTCATCTGCAAGAAGTGTGCGTGAATACTTGGCTAGAAATAGCCATAGGAGAATACAACCTGCTTAATTACGCCTACAGTAGCGGTTATTATACTTGATTTCACTGTTATCTGTCTGCTGGTGGCTGTGTTGTTGCAAAGGCACATCTACTATCAATTGTGAGCATTTGGATCAGACTTGCTACCACTAGTGTTTTATGACGCACATAAACCATCGCAACGACCGAATTGGGAAAATTTATTTAGGGCCCGGGGGTTGTATTTCAATTAGCACAGTCTGCCATTTCCTTTTTTATTTTACGTTTATTTTTTTCATAACTCAGCGTCATCTCATCGGGATAGTAGTGTACGGTACTACTTGGCTAGAAAATAGCCATAGGAAAACAAACGGCTTAATTACGCCTACGTAGCTTATATATTTTTGATTTCTGGTGATCTGCTGGTGGCTGTATTGTGCAGTGCTCTACTTATTAAATTGTGAGCAAATTTGGAGTCAGACTGCGACCGGACATATATTTTAGTGACGCAACATATCCATCGCAAAGACCGAAGTGGGAAAATTTATTTATGGCCCGGGTTTTATTTCAATTAGGCACAGTCTGGCCATTTCCTTTTTTATTTTTAACGTTATTTTTTCATAACTCAGCTGCATCTCATCCGCATGCAAATGTGCTTTCATACTTGCTATAAATTAGCCAAGGAGAATACACACTGCTTATTACGCCTACCTAACGTTATAATTATTTGATTTCTGTTGATCTGCTGGTGGCTGGTAGTTGTTGCAGTTCAGTGCATCATACTTAACTTGTGAGCATTTGGGAGTCCGACTTCGACCACTGTTTTTTAGTGACGCACAATATCCATCGCAAAGACCGAATGGGAAATGTATTAGGCCTGGTTGTATTTCAATTCGGCACATCTGCCATTTCCTTTTTATTTTACGTTTATTTTTTTCATAACTCAGCGTCTCTCATCTTGCATAGTAGTGTGCTGTAATCTTGGCTAAAAATACCCATAGGTAGAATACAACGGCTAATTACGCTACAATACGTTTATATATTTTGATTTCTGTTGATCTCTGGTGCTGTAGTTGTTTTGCGTGCAATCTCTAGTAATTGTTAGCAATTTGGAGTCAGACTTGCGACCATGGTTTTATGCACGCAATACCATCGCAAAGACAAGTGGTGAAACTTTATTAGGGCCTGGGTTTATTTCAATTAGCACATCTGCCATTTCCTTTTTTTTTTACGTTTATTGTTGTTCATAACGCCGCGTCATCTCTCTGGCATAGTAGTGTGCTGTCACTTGGCTAGAAATAGCCAAGGAAGAATTCCAAACGTCTTTATTCCACCTCAGTAGCCGTTATATATATTTGATTTCTGGTTTGATCTGCTGTGGCGTATTTGTTGGCAGTGCATCTACTATAACTTGGTGAGCAATTTTGAGTCGACTTGCACCACTGTGTTTTAGTTACGCACTTATCCTACGCAAAGACCAGACGTGGGAAAATTTTTAGGGCCCGGGGTTGTATTTTACAAGTGGCACAGTCTGCCATTTTTCCTTATTTATTTACGTTTATTTTTTTCATAACTCATGCGATCTCATCTGCATAGCATGGCTTTCCACTACGTGACTAGAAAATAGCCATATCAATAGGTAGCATCGTTTGGTTTTAAAACTAAAAAACACAAAAAAAAAACACAAAAAAAAAAAAGTAAAAAAAAAAAATTCAATTATAACTCCATCATTTCAAGTTTAACCCGAGGGCTACGGGTAGAAGGACTAGGGCGGGACGTGGCTCCGACTACTGCATGGGTCATAGGCGTGGTCCTGGGCGGGGTGAACACCACCTGCTTATGAGGGAGCAGGGGAACGCCGCCAGATCTACACTCCTAGTTCAATGTCATGAAGTTAACTGGAATCGTGGTAGAGCACTGTTTAGGCCAAAACAGTGCGAACAGTGATGTCGTGGATGCCGACAATAGCTTACGAGTCATTTGTCCACCAGTCCATTCCTGCACGCCAGCTCCCCACCATGTCATCGAATCGCATCCTCCCTCCGACACCTCAGCCTCCTGCCCCCCAAGTCTGCCCCTCCCAGCAAAATTATCCATTTGAACCGGCACTACCCTGAGGAACTTTTTCTGGGACCAGTCCCACAGTCACAAACCACTTGTCCGGTTGCTGATGAGCAATTTTTCCGATGCCCCGGTTTTCCACCAGTCTCAGTCTGTGGGTGATGATTACCTGTTGACGTACTGGCAGAAGGTTGTTGGGTAAAGAGGTGTCCCGACGATGACGGAACAACGTTGTCAGACAGTGGGGAAGTTGGTTTGTTTTTTCCCAGGGGCAGGAAGTCCGAGGGGGGAGCAAACTGCGTGATCGGAGGATGATGAGGTGCAGACCCAAGCTGGTTAGAGGCCCGGGTGACACAGTGCTTCTGCGACGGAGGAGAGTCCTCGACCAAACAGGTTAGAGAGGCCAGTGGTGAGCCAGACGGAAGGCAGCCCGAGCCGGTGCATCAGCACCAAAATGTGTCACGTGTGAAGCTCCTCGTGGCCGAGGCTCATCCCGCGGGAGTAGATTTTCATAAGCTGGAGGTTTCTTTAAGGACACCCGGATGACCTGACGGACTGTGGTGTCAACCTTGGGCCAAACAGGATCACAGGGGTTCCACACTACTACGTAACTACCACCATATGCGCAGGCATAGAATGCCAACCCCCACTCGTGGCACCAAGCCGTTTCACCCCGGCCCATGCACACCACTGCTCCCTTCCCATGTGTCAGCTGATAGTCATCCCCTTCCCCGACCCTTGGCACAAACCCCTCGTCGCTCCACAATCCTCCACAGCACCACCATCCGTTCAGGCGCTCCATACCCCAATGCTGGAATCGGAAACGGAAATCTAGTGAACCCACCCGCACTCCCACGCCCTTAATGTCCCATCGCCAGATTGCTTGCCTGGAGATGCGGCCCTATAGCGATTAGAACCGAGGCCTTTTCGCAACCTATGGCGGCGGCCGCCCCTCGTATTCGGGTCCCCACCTCCCCTACTTTTCCCTATATGCCGTCCCAGCCCTGCCCTGCCCAGACCAAACGCCGTTCTACAAGGTCCACCTACCACGACACTTGGACGAGTGTCTGCCGGGCGGCCACTATATATCGCCTGACGCACCATGGGTTTAACTTGGTTTAGGCTGGGACCGAGTCTACCCTCGGCTGGTCTATACTGCCGACGCCGAGGATTTCGGTCATACCTCAGTTCCAGGTCTTTGCAGGCCTACTTCTGCCTCCTCCTCTCCCACCCCTCCTCCCGAACTACCATCCGTGGCATGGCGCCATCGAGTCGCTACTCCTAGGCCAGAGCCAGCAGTCCGTCCTATCGACAGCAGGCGGTGCTCAAACTGCTGACCTAGGGTTGATAAAAGGCACACCGGCCCAAGAGTTAGTACAAGGGATTCACATCAACATGGTTACCTTTGTTGCCACCAGACCTGCTGTGTAAGCCACAAAATATGACGGAAAACTTGTTATCATTTCCCATAGTATTTCAGCGATTCTTTGCGCTTCTGTTTACATCCCCTCACCCGCCATATCCTAAACGCAAGACGCTACTACACTTGATCTTATCAAAAGGTTTCTTAGAATGCGTGGGGAGTAGCAGAGACAGGGCTTGATTGCAAAAGCTCGCCTGGCACTAACGCCAGCGCCATGCCAAGATCCAACTACATAGTTTTAATAACGCACACTCCTTTAATCTACTACTAGTGTCACTGTCCCCCCCCCTACTGCCTCCATACATGTCCCCTTATCAAACGGCTGTTCCAGCAAAGTTTGGGTTGTTTTTCAATGGCTTCCACTCAAACTTGTTACTTTGTCGCCACCCTGCTGTGTAATCCACAAAATTACGGCAAACTTTTATCTTTACCAATATTATTTCACGTTCTTGCGCATCTTTACATTCCCCTCCCCACGCCCACCATATCCTAAACTTATCAGAACGCGACTACACTTGATCTTATACAAAGGTTCTTAATTCTGTGTGTGGAGTAGCCTAGAGACAGGTGCTTGGATTGGCAAACGTCGCCTGGCAGCGGCGCCAGCGCCACTGGCCAAGACACAACATAGTTTTTTTAACTGCAGCACCTTTATCCACTACTAGGTCACATTGCCTCCATACATGTCCCCTATCAACGAGCTGTTCAGGCCAGAATTTTGGGTTGTTTTCATGGCTTCCATGTTAACTTTGTCGGCCCCCTGCTGTGTAATCCACAAAATATACAGCAAACTTTTATCATGTACCTGATATTATTGAGCACTTCTGGCTCTCCTCCTGGGGTCCTCTCTGCCACCCAGTGGTTGAAGCCTGAGTCCATTTAGGCGTATTGTCGCACATGCCACTCTCTAGCCTGCCGCTGCCTCTGCATGCCGTCCCCTATACTGTCGGGTCAATTATTGATATTTAAGATGCTATCTACTGTCATTCTGCACTCTGTCTTGGCCATGCTGTTTTGGCCCTAATTTTGGCATAAGGTGCATTTTAAGCAGCCTCAGAGGCCATCCATGCATGCTACCACCCCTGCTGCTTCCCGGTCCATTTCGTGGTGTTCCCATCCTTTCTGAGGTTCCAGTTTGGCAAGCCTGTTTTCCCCCCCCCCTGTTCAGAGCCTTGTCCCCTTGAAAAATCTCGAGTCTCCCATTGACTTCCAATGGGGCTCGTTATTTCGAGACGACACTCGAGCATCGGGAAAAGTTTCGTCCGAAAACGAATACCGAGCATTTTAAGTCTACGCCCGTCATTCTCTAGGTAGGGAACCAAGAGAGTTTCTCATCTGTGTCAGTAATAGGAGAAACACACTCTCTTATGGGTGATTGTCCCTTAAGGGGTAACTGTAAGTCATGAATGATGATGTCTAATTCACATTTTGCCTTCTTAAAGATAATAAACCAGAAATAATAATAAGAAGGCAAACAGATACAAAAATGTTCTTAATCCAAGCGTTTTTGGCCTGAAAGCATACTACGTCAATCCGTAAGGATAGGTTGGGGTAATTTTCCAGACAATTTCCATCAAATCACCGATTTATGAAAAGAATTTTTTCACTGATACGTATTATTAACAGATCCTCACTTAAAGCAGGACCTGTTCACCCCATTTATCGGCACTAGGGCTGCTTACTAAATTGACAGTTTCATTTTTATGAATTTTTGACTTGGAATTAACAGCTATAATGCTAATTTTCTTTTGTATTTATTAAGTTTGTGATATTGTGTTTTTAATTTGCCGTGTAATGTCTGTCATTGTCAACCAAAGGTACGATTTCTGTGAATCAATTTTATGGTAGCTTGCAAAACACAGACATATACAACAAAATAGAACTCCATATAAAGTAAGTTTTAACATAACATGTGAGTATGCAGAAATCTGGGTATCGTTTTCACATTCCAACAAATGCCCTATAAGGAAGGATAACTTTCCCCAGTATGGGGAGAAACGCTCAGGAACAGTCCTGAAGTGTTAATATAAATCTCTGGCATCCCCCTTCCGCATGTAGTAGGCACCGCGTACACTTCAAAAGATCTGAACTGTATGATTTTCAGTTACACTGTGTTAATTTCCGGTTGCCAGTATTTAGTATCCAAGTGACCTGATCATGGTGGTGGTATGTTCACACACCACATGATCATGTTCTGTCTTTTACATAGACCTTATTTAATAGATGGCGCCTGACAGTTTAACCCTACCCGACACAAAACCGTACTATTATGGCTGAGACCTCTCCATACAGGGCAGGTGTTTGCTGATATTGTCAACAAACACCCCCCACTTAAACCACGGTCAGGGTCATTTTAAAATTTGCAAGGGTGCATGGTTGCCGCCATCGTTTTATTTATCCTGTTCCCACGTGACGTCATAAGGCTACCTATAATTGTTGGTCTCTTTTAGATCTGAGTAGAAAACTGCTAGCTCATTCAGAACAGAAAATAATCACGAATAGCTCCTTTAGCAAGAAAGAATGGAAAACAATGTGCGTCTTATCATTGAGGTATAACTTGTTAGGAAATGGTTAGGAGGGACAAAGTTAAGTGTTTCATATAAATTCTGTTGGTCTCTTTTAGATCTGAGAGAGAATAAACCTGCTAGTCATTCAGAAACAGAGATATTCACAACTTAGCTCCTTAGTAAGAAATAATATAATAATAATAATAATAATCTTTATATATAGCGCATCAAATTTCCGTTAGCGCTTACAAATCATAGGGGACATATACAACTATATACATTACAAGAACAAACAGTCCTATGGACATAGGAGTGCGGGGCCTGCTCACAAGAGCTTACAGATATGAGGTGCATGGAAATGCATGGAAACAATGTGCGCCTATCATTGCCTATCATTGAGGTTGTTGTTAGGAAAATGAGTTAGGAGGCAAAGTAACAGTGTTTCTACATGAAGTCCGTTGGTCTCTCATAGATCTGAGCTAAATAACCTCCAAGCTTCATTTTGCAACGAGTTAATCACGAACTTGATCCTTTAGAAGAAATGGATGAAAACCAATGTGCGTCTATCATTGACCTATCATTGATGTTGTCTTGTTAGGAAAATGAGTAAGGAGGCACGAGTCACAGTGTTTCTACATGACGTCAGTTGGTCTCTCATACATCGAGCTGAATAACCTCCTAGTCATTCAGCAACTGAAATAATTACGAACTAGCTCCTTTCAAAGAAATGCATGGAAAACAATGTGCGTCTATCCTTGCCTATCATTGAGGTTGTCTTGTTAGGAAAAGAGTTAGAGGAAAGAAGTAACAGTGTTTCTACATGAAGTAAGTTGATCTCTCATGATCTAAACTAAATAACCTCCAAGCTCATTTTGCAACAGGTTATCACACAACTTAGCTCCTTTAGAAATGATGGAAAACAATTGCGTCTATCATTGACCTACCATTGAGGTGTCTTGTTAGGAAATGAGTTAGGAGACAAAGTTACGGAGTTTTCTACAAAGTAGTGGTCTCTCATGATCTGAGTGAATAACTCTAGTCATTCAGCACTGAGGTAATCACGATCTTAGCTCTTTAGCAAGAAATGCATGGAAAACAACTGTGCTTCTTTCATTGAGGTGGTTCTGGTAGGAAAATGGTTAGGAGCGACAAAGTTACGGTTCTACATAAAGTCAGTTGGTTCTTTTAGATCGAGCGAGATAACCTGCTAGTATTCCAACAGAGATACTCACGAAACTTTGCTCCTTTAGCAGAAATGCATGGAAAACAAAGTGCCTCCTTCATGAGGCTGTCTGGTTCGCAAAATGAGTTTAGGAAGCAAAGTCACAGTGTTTTATAAGGAAGTTCAGTTGGTCTCTTTTAGATCTGAGCAGAATAACCTGCTAGCTCATTTAGCAACTGAGATTTTCACAAACTTAGCTCCTTTAGCAAGAAATGAATGGAAAACAATGTGCGTCTTATCATTGAGGTTGTCTTGTTAGGAAAATGAGTTAGGAGTCAAAGTAACGGTGTTTCTGCATGTAGTCAGTTGGTCTCTTTTAGATCTGAGCAGAATAATCTCCTAGCTCATTCAGCAACAGAGATAATCACGAGGCCCGGGCAGGACATTTAAATATTTGTTAAAGCCCGTTTGGAGCAGGACGTGCTAAGGCTCGGGAAGGACTTGTTACACTCTGGAAGGACTTTTTAAGGCCCGGGAAGCACTTTATAAGGCCCGGGAAGGACTTTTTAGGCCTGTGCAAGACTTATTAAGGCCCGGGAAGGACTTGTTATAAGGCCCGGGAAAACCTTGTTAAGGCCCGTGAAGGACATGCTAAGGCTTGACTTGTTTCGGCCCGGGTAGGACTTGTTTAGGCGCGGGCAGAACTTGGTAAGGCCTTGCCAGGACTTGTTTAGGCCCGAGCAGGACTTTTTAAAGTTAAGGCAGAACTTGTTAAGGCCCGGGAAGGACTTGTGAAAAGCCCGGCAGGAGTTGTTAAGGCCAGGGCAGGACATGTTAAGGCCCTGGAAGGACTTGATAAGGCTGAGGCAGGACTTGACTTGATAAGGCCCAGGCAGAACTTGTTAAGGCCCGGGAAGGACTTACTAAGGCCCGGGAAGGAATTACTAAGGCCTGCGAAGGACCTGTTAAGGCATGCGAAGGACTTGTTAAGGCCCGGGCAGGACTTGTTAAGTTTCGGGCAGGACATGTTAAGGCCATAGAAGGACTATTTAAGGTTCAGGCAGGACTTGTTAAGGCCTGTGAAGGACATGAATAGGCCCGTACAGTACTTGTTAAGGCCCGAGATGGACTTTTGAGTAGCCTGGCAGGAGTTGTTAAGGCCAAGGCAGGACATGTTAAAACCCAGGAAGGAGATAGGGTTTAAACGTACTGACCATTGGGTGGCTGGGTACTCAAAGAGTTAATTTGCATCATAAAGAAAAAATTATCCAAACGGACATTTGTACCCATTTGCCACTAAGACTTAACTTTTAATTATTATAGTTAAAACGTGGACCAACCACGTGGGATAACCACTGTTTATGGGCACGATCACCACCTAAACTAACAATACCGTAGGGCATAGGTGTGGTAACATATGCCCCTGAGTACATCGACTGCCGTACAAATTTTCTCAAGCTGTTTGAGAAATTTTAAACACTCATTTTGGTTGGTCCACGTTTTAACTATAATAATTAAAAGTTAAGTCTTAGTGGCAAATGGGTACAAATGTCCGTTTGGATAATTTTTTCTTTATGATGCAAAACCCAGGAAGGACTTGTTAAGGCCGGGGCAAGATTTGACTTAATAAGGCCCAGGCAGGACTTGTTAAGACCCTGGAAGGACTTATTAAGCCCCTGGCAGGACTTATTAATCCCCTAGCAGGACATGTTAAGTTTCGGGCAGGACTTGTTAAAGCCTGGCTGGACTTGTTAAGGTCCCCTACAGGACTTGATAAGGCCCAGGAAGGACGTGTTAATGCCCAGGCAGGACTTGTTAAGGACCGGGAAGGACTTGTTAAGGCCTAAGAAAGAATTGTTAAGGCCCGAGCAGGACGTTTTAAGGCCCGGGCAGGACATGTTAAGGCCAGAGAAAGACTTGTTAAAGCTCAGGAAGGACATGTTACGGCCCTAGAATAACTTGTTAAGGCTGTGGTAGGACTTGTTAAGGCCCGCAAAGGACTTGATAAAGCTTGGGTAGGACTTGTTAAGGCCCGGGAAGGAATTACTAAGGCCAGTGAAGGACCTGTTAAGGCATGGGAAGGACTTGATAAGGCCCGGGCAGGACTTGTTAAGACCCTGGAAGGACCTATTAAGCCCCTGGCAGGATTTATTAAGCGCCTAGCAGGACATGTTAAGTTTCGGGCAGAACTTGTTAAAGCCCGGCCGAACTTTTTAAGGTCCTGGACAGGTCTTGATAAGGCCCAGGAAGGATGTGTTAATGCCCGGGCAGGACTTGTTAAGGACCGGGAAGGACTTGTTAAGGCCTAAGAAAGAATTGTTAAGGCCCGAGCAGGATGTGTTAAGGCCCGGGCAGGACATGTTAAGGCCAGAGAAGGACTTGTTAAGGCCAGAGAAGGACTTGTTAAGGCCAGAGAAGGACTTGTTACGACCCTAGAAGAACTTGTTAAGGCTATGGTAGGACTTATTAAGGCCCGCAAAGGACTTGATAAAGCTCGGGTAGGACTTGTTAAGGCCCGGGATGGACTTGTGAGTACCCTGGCAGGAGTTGATAAGGCCAAGTCAGGACATTTTAAGTCCCTGGAAGGACTTGATAAGGCCGGGGCTGGATTTGACTTAATAAGGCCCGGGCAGAACTTGTTAAGGCCCGGAAAGGACTTACTAAGGCTCAGGAAGGAATTACTAAGGCCAGTGAAGGACCTGTTAAGGCATGGGAAGGACTTGATAAGGCCCAGGCAGCACTTGTTAAGGCCCAGGCAGGACTTGTTAAGGCCCGGGCAGGACTTGTTAAGACCCTGGAAGGACTTATTAAGCCCCTGGCAGGATTTATTAAGCCCCTAGCAGAACATGTTAAGTTTCGAACAGGACTTGTTAAAGCCTGGCTGGACTTGTTAAAGTCCTGGACAAGACTTGATAAGGCCCAGGAAGGCCCGGGAAGGACATGTTACGTACCTGGAAGAACTTGTTAAGGCCATGGAAGGACTTGTTAAGGCAGGGGCAGGACTTGTTAAGGCCCGAGCAGGACTTTTTAAGGTTAAGGCTGACTTGTTAAGGCCCGGGAAGGACTTGTGAGTAGCCTGGAAAAGTTGTTAAGACCAAGACAGGACAAGTTAAGGCCCTTGGAGGACTTGTATAAGTCGGATTTGCCTTAATAAGGCGTGAGCAGAACTTGTTAATGCCCGGGAAGGACTTACTAAGGCCCGGGAAGGAATTACTAAGGCCAGTAAAGGACCTGTTAAGGCTTGGGAAGGACTTGATAAGGCCCAGGCAGCACTTGTTAAGGCCCGGGCAGGACTTGTTAAGACCCTGGAAGGACTTATTAAACCCCTGGCAGGACTTATTAAGCCCCTAGCAGGACATGTTAAGTTTCGGGCAGGACTTGTTAAAGCCCGGCTGGATTTGTTAAGGTCCTAGACAGGACTTGATAAGGCCCAGGAAGGTCGTCTTAATGCCCGGGCAGGACTTGTTAAGGACTGGGAAGGACTTGTTAAGGCCTAGGAAAGAATTGTTAAGGCCCGATCAGGACGTGTTATGGCACGGGCAGGACATGTTAAGGCCAGAGAAGGACTTGATAAGGCTCGGGAAGGACATGTTACGGCCCTGGAAGAACTTGGTAAGGCCATGGAAGGACTTGTTAAGGCCCGCAAAGGACTTGATAAAGCTCGGATAGGACTTGTTAAGGCCCGTGCAAAACTTGTTAAGGCCCGGGCAGGACTTGTTAAGTCCAGTGAAGAACATGTTAAGGCCCGTGCAAGACATGTTAAGGCCCGGGAAGGACTTGATAATGCCGGGCAGAACCTGTTAAGGATCTGGAAGGTCTTTTTAAGGCGCGTGAAGGACTTGTTAAGGTACTGGCAGGATTCGATGAGGCCTTGTTTCGGCCCGGGCAGGACTTGTTAAAGCCCGAGAAAGACTTGTTAATACCCTGGCAGGACTTGTTAAAGCCCGGAAAAGACTTGTTAATGCCCGGGCAGGACTTGTTAAGGCCTGGACAGTGCTTGATAATGCCCGGGAAGAACTTGTTAAGGCTCGGGCAGGACTTGTTAAGGCCCTGGAAGGACTAGTTAAAGCCCAAAAATGTCTTGTTAAGGCCAAGGAAGCACTTGCTAAGGCCCGGGCAGGACTTGTTAAGGCCAGTGAAGGACTTGTTAAGGAACTTGCACTACTTGTTTTAAGGCCCGTGCAGGACTTGTTAAGGCCCGAGATGAAATTGTTAAGGTCCGTGAAGGACTTGCTATGTCCCGAGCAAGACATGTTAAGGCCTGGGCGCGATTTGCTAAGGCCCAGACAGGACTTTTTAAGGCCCGGGAAGGACTTGTTAAGGCCTGGGAATCACTTACTAAGGCCCGGGAAGAAACTGTTTTGGCCCGGGAATTAAGGCCCGGGAAGGATTTGTTAAGGCCCGGGCAGGACTTGTTAAGGAAAGGGCAGGACTTGTTAAGGCCCAGTAAAGACTTGTTAAGGCCCGGGAAAGACTTGTTAAGGCCTGGCAGTACTAGTTAAGGGCCTTAGCATGTCCTGCCCTGGCCTTAACAACTAATGCCAGGCTATTCACAAGTCCTTCAAGTGCCTTCACAACCTTCCAGATCCTTAGCAAGTCCTGCCCGGGCCTTAACAAGTCCTGCAGGAGCCTTAGCAAGTCCTGCTCAGGCTTTAACAAATCCTTCCAGGGCCTCATCAAGTACAGCCAGGGACTTAACAAGTCCTGCCCGAGACTTGACAAGTCTTTCCCGTCCTAAAAAAGGGCTGCCCAGGCCTTAAAAAGTCCATCCTGGGTCTTAACAAGTCCTTCCCGGGCCATAACAAGTCCTTCCCGGGCCTTAGCAAGTCCTTACCATGATTTAGTAAGTTCTGCACGGCCCTGGCAGGATTCGATGAGGCCTTGGCAGGACTTGTTTAGGCCCAAAGGACTAGTTAAGACCAGAGCAGGACTTGTAAAGGCCAAAGCAGGACTTGTTAAGGCCACGGAAGAACTTGTTAAGGCCATGGAAGGACTAGTTAAGGCCCGGGCAAGAATTTTTAAGGCCAGGCAGGACTAGTTAGGGCCCCGTAAGGTCTTGTTAAGGCTTGAACACGATTTGCTAAGGCTCCGGAAGGTCTTCTTAAGGTCCGTGAAGGACTTCCTATGTCCCACGCAAGACTTGTTAAGGCCCGGCGGAATTTGTTAAGGCCCGGCAGGACTTGTTAAGGCCCATGAAGGACTTGTCAAGGCCAGGGAAGAACTTGTTTAGGCCCAGCAGGACTTGTTTAGGCAAAAGCAGGACTTGTTAAGGCAAGGTAGGACTTGCTAAGTCCCTTGAAGTACTTGTTAAGGTCCTGGAAGGACTTGTTAAGGCCTGTAGAAGACTTTTTAAGGCCCGGGAAGAACTTGTTAAGTCTCTGGAAGGTATGTTAATGCCCAGGAAGGACTTGTTAAGGCCCAGTAAGAACTTGTTAAGGCCCTGGAAGGAGTTGTTAAGGCCCGGGCAAGAATTTTTAAGGCCAGGCAGGATTATTAAGGGCCTGGCAAGGTCTTGTTAAGGCTTGAACACGATTTGCTAAGGCTCTGGAAGCTCTTCTTAATGTCCGGGAAGGACTTGTTAAGGCCAGAGCAGGACTTGTAAAGGCCAAAGCAGGACTTGTTAAGGCCACGGAAGAACTTGTTAAGGCCCTGGAAGGACTAGTTAAGGCCCGGGCAAGAATTTTTAAGGCCAGGCAGGACTAGTTAGGGCCCCGTAAGGTCTTGTTAAGGCTTGAACACGATTTGCTAAGGCTCCGGAAGGTCTTCTTAAGGTCCGTGAAGGACTTCCTATGTCCCACGCAAGACTTGTTAAGGCCCGGCGGAATTTGTTAAGGCCCGGCAGGACTTGTTAAGGCCCATGAAGGACTTGTCAAGGCCAGGGAAGAACTTGTTTAGGCCCAGCAGGACTTGTTTAGGCAAAAGCAGGACTTGTTAAGGCAAGGTAGGACTTGCTAAGTCCCTTGAAGTACTTGTTAAGGTCCTGGAAGGACTTGTTAAGGCCTGTAGAAGACTTTTTAAGGCCCGGGAAGAACTTGTTAAGTCTCTGGAAGGTATGTTAATGCCCAGGAAGGACTTGTTAAGGCCCAGTAAGAACTTGTTAAGGCCCTGGAAGGAGTTGTTAAGGCCCGGGCAAGAATTTTTAAGGCCAGGCAGGATTATTAAGGGCCTGGCAAGGTCTTGTTAAGGCTTGAACACGATTTGCTAAGGCTCTGGAAGCTCTTCTTAATGTCCGGGAAGGACTTGTTAAGGCCAGAGAAGTACTTGTTAAGGTCCGTGAAAGACTTGCTATGTCCCGTGCAAGACTTGTTAAAGCCTGGGTAGGACTTTAAATAGCCCAGCAGGAGTTGTTAAGGCCAGGGCAGGACATGTTAAAGCCCTTAACTAGTACTGCAGGGCCTTATCAAGTTTTTCCAAGTAGTTAACAAGTCTTGCCCGGGCCCTAACAAGTCCTTCCCGGGCCTTAACAAGTCTTGCATGGGCCTTAACAAGTCCTGCCCGGGCCTTAAAAAGTCATTCCCGGGCCTTAAAAAGTCCTGCCCGGGCCTTAATAAATCTTGTGCGGGACACAGCAAGTCCTTCAGGAACCTTAACAAGTCCTTCTCGGGCCTCAGCAAGTCCTGTCCTGGCTTCAACAAGTCCTTACCAGGCCTTAACTAGTACTGCCGGGCCTTATCAAGTATTTCCAAGGCCTTAACAATTCTTGCTCGGGCCTTAACAAGTCCTTCCAGGGCCTTAACAAGTCCTTCCCGGGCCATAAAAAGTCATTACCGGGCCTTAAAAAGTCCTGCCCGGGCCTTAATAAATCTTGTGCGGGACACAGCAAGTCCTTCAGGAACCTTAACAAGTCCTTCTCGGGCCTCAGCAAGTCCTGTCCTGGCTTCAACAAGTCCTTACCAGGCCTTAACTAGTACTGCCGGGCCTTATCAAGTATTTCCAAGGCCTTAACAATTCTTGCCCAGCCCTTATCAAGTACTTCCCGGGCCTTAACAAGTGCTTCATAGGCCTTAACAAGACATTCTCCGGCTTTAACAAGTCCTTCCATGGCCTTAACAAGTCCTGTACGGGCTTTAAAATGTCCTTCCAGGGCCTTAACAATTCCTGCCCGGTCCTTAATAAGTCCTGCATGGGTGTTAATAAATCCCGCCTGGGCCTTAAAAAATCTTGCGCGACACACAGCAAGTCCGTCACGGACCTTAACAAGTCCTTCTCGGGCCTTAACAAGTCCTTCCCGGAGACCTTAAGAAGACCTTCCAGAGCCTTAGCAAATCCTGTCCGAGCCTTAACAAGTCCTTACCAAGGCCTCATCGAATTCTGCCAGTACCTTAACAAGTCCTTCACGTTCCTTAACAAGACCTTCCAGATCCTAAGCAAGTCCTGCCCGGGCCTTAACGAGTCCTGCAGGAGCCTTTGCCAGTCCTTCCTTAAGTAAGTAAGTCCTGCCCGGCCCTTATCAAGTACTTCCCGGGCCTTAACAAGTCCTTCCCGGGCCTTAACAAGTCCTGCTCAGGCCTTAACAAGTGCTTCCAAGGCCTTAACAAGACATTCTCTGCCCGTACAGGACTTGTGAATAGCCCGGCATGAGTTGTTAAGGCCAGGGCAGGACATGTTAAGGCCCTTAACTAGTCCTGCCCTGGCCTTAAAAGTCCTACACGGGCCTTAACAAGTCCTTTCCGGGCCTTAACAAGTCCTGCCCGTGCCTTAATACAAGTCCTGCAAGTGCCCTAACAAATCCTTCCCGGACCTTAACAAGACCTTCCAGAGCCTTAGTATGTCTTGTCCTGGCCTTAACAAGTCCTGATCTGGCCTAAACAAGCCCTGCCGGGCCTTAACAAGTCTTTTACGGGCCTTAACAAGTCTTTCCTGGGCCTTAACAAATCCTTCCGGGCCTTAACAAGTCATTCCCGGGCCAAAACACTTAAGGAAGTGTTAAAAAGTCCTTCCCGGGCCTTAGTAAGTACTTTCCTGGCCTTATCAAGTCCTGCCCGGGCCTCAGCAAATCCGGCCCGGGCCCTAACAAGTCTTGCGCGGGCCATAGCTAGTCCTTCACGGACCTTAAGTTTTTCTCGGGCCTTAAAAAGTTCTTCCTGGGTTTTAACAAGTCCTTCCCAGATCATTTTCCTAACGAGACAATCTCAATTATTAGCAATGATGGATGCACTTTGTTTTCCATGCATTTCTTGCTAAAGGAGCTAAGTTCGTGATTATCTCTGTTTCTGAATGAGCTAACAGGTTATTCAACTCCGCTCTTAGAGAGACCAACTAACTTCATGTAGAAACACCGTTACTTTGTCTCCTAACTCATTTTCCTAACAAGACAACCTCAATGATATGACGCATTGTTTTCCATGCATTTCTTGCTAAAGGAGCTAAGTTCGTGGTTGTCTCTGTTGCTGAATGAGCTACCAGGTTATTCAGCTCAGATCTAAAAGAGACCAACTGACTTCATGTAAAAACACCGTTACTTTGCCTCCTAACTCATTTTCCTATCAAGACAACCTAAATGATAAGACGCACATTGTTTTCCTTGCATTTCTTGCTAAAGGAGGTAAGTTCGTGAAAATCTGTTTCTGAATGAGCCAGCAGGTTATTCTGCTCAGATCTAAAAGAGTCCAACTGAATTCATGTAGAAACACTGTAACTTTGTCTACTAACTAATTTTTTTAAAAAAGACAACCTCAATGATAAGACTGAATGAGTTAGGAGGTAATTTAGCTCAAAACTATGAGAGACCAACTCACTTTCCTAACAAGACAACCTATTGATAGGCAATGATAGACGCACATTGTTTTCCATGCATTTCTTGCTGAAGGAGGTAAGTTCGTGATAAACTCTGTTGCTGAATGAGTTAGGAGGTTATTTTGCTCAGATCTATGAGAAACGAACTAACTTCATGTAGAAACACTGTTACTTTGCCTCCAAACTCATTTTCCTAACAAGACAATGGGGCAAATTTACTTACCCGGTCCATTCGCGTTCCAGCGGCGGCTTCTCCGCTCTGGATTCGGGTCCGGCCGGGATTTAATAAGGTAGTTCTTCCGCCGTCCACCAGGTGGCGCTGCTGCGCTGAAAGTAAACTCATCGCGCCGGAATGCACCGAGCTGGACCAGGTGAAGGTAAGCGGTCCTTATGCGACACATTTTCGGTTTTTAAATGCGGCGGTTTTTCCGAATACGTCGGGTTTTCGTTCGGCCACGCCCCCCGATTTCCGTCGCGCGCATGCCAGCGCCGATGCGCCACAATCCGATCGCGTGCGCCAAAATCCCGGGGCAATTTAAGTACAAGCGGCGCAAAACGGAAATATTCGGGTAACACGTCGGGAAAACGCGAATCGGGCCCTTAATAAATGACCCCCTGTGCGTCTTATCATTGAGGTTGTCTTGTTAGGAAAATGAGTTAGGAGGCAAAGTAACAGTGTTTTTACATTAAGTCAGTTGGTCTCTCTTAGATCTGAGCTAAATAACCTGCTAACTCATTCAGCAACAGAGATATTCACGAACTTAGCTCTTTTGGCAAGTAATGCATGGAAAACAATGTGCGTCTTATCATTGAGGCTGTCTGGTTAGGAAAATTAGTTAGGAGGCAAAGTAACAGTGTTTCTACATGAAGTCAGTCGGTCTCTTTTAGATCCGAGCAGAATAACCTGCTAGCTCATTTAGCAACTGAGATCTTCACGAACTTACCTCCTTTAGCAAGAAATGCATGGAAAACAATGTGGGTCTTATCATTGAGGTTTGTCTTGCTAGGAAAATAAGTTAGGAGACAAAGATACAGTGTTTCTATATAAATTCTGTTGGTCTCTTTTAGATTTGAAAAGAATAACCTGCTGGCTCATTCAGAAACAGAGGTAATCACGAACTTAGCTCCTTTAGCAAGAAATGCATGGAAAACAATGTGCGTCTATCATTGCCTATCATTGAGGTGGTCTTGTTCGGAAAATAAGTTAGAAGGCAAAGTAACAGTGTTTCTACATGAAATCAGTTGGTCTCTCATAGATCTGAGCTAAATAACCTCCTAGCTCATTCAGCAACAGAGATAATCACGAACTCAGCTCATTTAGCAAGAAATACATGGAAAACAATGTGTGGCTATCAGTAACTTATCATTGAGGTTGTTTTGTTAGGAAAATGAGTTAGAAGGCAACGTAACAGTGTTTCTACATGAAATTAGTTAGTCTCTCATAGATCTGAGCTGAATATCCCCCTAGCTCATTCAGCAACAGAGATAATCACAAACTTAGCTCCTTTAGCAAGAAATACATGGAAAACAATGTGCGTCTATCATTGCCTATCATTGAGGTTGTCTTGTTAGGAAATTGAGTTAGGAGGCAAAATAACTGTGTTTCTACATGAAGTCACTTGGTCTCTCATAGATCTGAGCTAAATAACCTCCTAGCTCATTCAGCAACAGAGATAATCACAAACTTAGCTCCTTTAGCAAGAAATGCATGGAAAACAATGTGCGTCTATCATTGCCTATCAGAGAGATGGTCTTGTTCGGAAAATGAGTTAGGAGGCAAAGTAACAGTGTTTCTACATGAATTCAGTTGGTCTCTCATAGATCTGAGCTGAATATCCCCCTAGCTCATTCAGCAGCAGAGATAATCACGAACTTAGCTCCTTTAGCAAGAAATGCATGGAAAACAATGTGAGTCTATCATTGCCTATCATTGAGGCTGTCTTGTAAGGAAAATGAGTTAGTAGGCAAAGTAACAGTGTTTCTACATGAAGTCAGTTGGTCTCTCATAGATCTGAGCTAAATAAACTCCTACCTCATTCAGCAACAGAGATAATCACGAACTTAGCTCCTTTAGCAAGAAATACATGGAAAACAATGTGTGGCTATCAGTAACTTATCATTGAGGTTGTTTGTTAGGAAAGAGTTAGAAGGCAAGTAACAGTGTTTCTACATTAAAAGTAGTCTCCCATAGATCTGCGCTGAATATCCCCGACTCATCAGCAACAGAGTAATCACAAACTTAGCTCCTTTAGCAAGAAGACATGGAAACCAATGCGCGTCTATCATTGCCTATCATTGAGGTTGTCTTGTTAGGAAAATTGAGTTAGGAGGCCAATAACTGTGTTTCTACATGAGTCATTGGTCTCTCAATAGCTGAGCTAATAACCTCCTAGCTATTCACAACAGAGATAATCACAAAATTAGCTCTTTAGCAAGAAATGCATGGAAAACAATGTGCGTCTATCATTGCCTATCAGAGGGTGTCTTGGTCGGAAAATGAGTTAGGAGGCAAGAGTAACATGTTTTCTACATGAATTCAGTTGGTCTCTCATAGATCTGAGCTGAATATCCCCCTAGCCATTCAGCCGCCAGATGATAATCACGAACTTAGCTCCTTTAGCAAGAAATACATGGAAAACAAGTGGAGTATATCATTGCCTATCATTGAGGGGTCTTGTAGGAAAATGAGTAGGGCAAAGTAACAGTGTTTTCTACATGAAGTCAGTTGGTCTTCATAGATCTGAGCTAAATAAAACTCCTACCTCATTCAGCAACAGAGACAATCACGAACTTAGCTCCTTTAGCAAGAAATAAATGGAAAACAATGTGCGTCTATCATTGCCTATCATTGAGGTTGTCTTGTTAGGAAAATGAGTTAGGAGGCAAAGTTACAGTGTTTCTACATGAAGTCAGTTGGTCTCTCATAGATCTGAGCTAAATAACCTCCTAGCTCATTCAGCAACAGAGATAATCACAAACTTAGCTCATTTAGCTAGAAATGCATGGAAAACAATGTGCGTCTATCATTGCCTATCATTGAGGTTGTCTTGTTAGGAAAATGAGTTAAAAAGCAAAGTAACAATGTTTCTACATGGGGTTAGGTGTCAGGAAGGTCGGAGGGGGAGGAGCATGATGCGGGCGGCGTGCTGACGCGTGCTGCCGCGACGCCGGGGTTAGAGCGGGCCACGGACTGAAACATCGCCTCTCCGTTGCGGGCGCCCGGTTACCAAGGATGCCGAGGATGATGAGGAACGGAGGTGGATGCTGGTGATTGCCGCGATGTCTTCCCTCTGAGAGGACTGCCTTCTTCCACCCTGGCCGGCACAGTGGCGGTCTCCAACTAACAAAGTGCAGAGGATCTGATGAGGACAGCCGCAGCACCTGCTCCAGCGACGGGGGACTGCTGGTGGCAACTAGACCAACACGGAAGCTGGGAAGCCTCTAGCAGGAATCATACAGTGAAGCACTGCCCCCCCCCCGCTTAGTTGCTGTACTGTGCTGCCGCTCCACAGGTTTGCTCTAGCGTTGCCATCTGAGGACCCACGGAGACCCACTCAGCGCAACCACACAGTGAGGAAGTACATTTTGAGCGACCTCTCTGCCTGCAGATATGGTAAGACCTTGAATCTTACCTCTAGGTGTTGCTTGGTCGTCAACTTGTGATGCTGCTGTCCTATTGAGTTTGCCAGCACGAGGCAGCTGCCATGTAAGTCTGGGCCCTTGTGCCCATAACTATCATCTTTGCTAAACTGTGTCGCTCCTGGAAAACTGTACCTCTAGGCGACTGAAGAGGATTTAACTATACTAACTATACTAACACTGTTGTCCCTCTGCTTTATACGAACAGCAACTTGCTTACCCTAGTGCATTATAGTGGAACCTAGTTATCTGCAACTGGTTGATTGCTCAACTCTATTCCGGCTGTATGCAGTATGTCAGAGGTTTGCCCCAGAGTGGGTTCTGATCTCTATAATTAACAAAGACCTCTCTGGTTGTACTCTGCCGGTAATCTGGACCGCGACTTCTCTGCTTTAACAGTGACTTTTTGGCCCATAACCACTCATCCTGCTAACCTCTACAATTAACTAACAAGGATCTCTATATAACCTGGCTGCTAACTGGACTGCGACCTCTCTGCTGTAACAGTGACGCCTGGTCTATAACCATCTATTTTGCTAACCCTCTCCCCCCCCTGCTTTTGGACTGTTGTATCTCTGCCTGAAAGGGGTTCATTTTGCACCATTAGTTGCTTAACCGCTCTCGCTCCTGGTTATTGCTGCATGACCCCGGTTGGAATATAACTCTGTAGTTTCCGTGCGGCTTGGTGTTACCTGCTAAGTTAAAGATACATAAGCCTGTTGAAGGCCTTATAAGAAGGTTATTGCAAATAATAAGCACTGCATATTGTTACTGTTTTCTTTTTGATTTGCTGAAGGTTACCGGCGACAGGGTTGATTTAAGTATTTCAAAAAAAAAAAAAAGGGGGGGGGCGAAGTTCCATGGGGAGCAAGAGGCAGAATAAAACGGGGGTAAAGGGTAGACTATCAGAAGGGGTGCTCTCCCCAGGTGCGAAACCAAAAGAAGGTAAAATGGATAAATACCTTCATTCCCCTAGCTCAACGAAAGAAAAAGGGAAAAAAGCTGAGGAAAAAGGCAGAGCGGGGTCGCCTGAACAAGAGGCAGGACAGGAGGTTATGGTAGAAGGAGTAGGGGCTACGGCCGCAGGAGCAGAGAGTCCATCCCTTAAGGACATCTCCGCACAGATCGCACAATGTACCCTGGCAGTAGGGGAGGTCTTGAAAGAAATAGGGAACATGAAGACCAAAATAGATGTCATCGGCACTGAAATTAATACACTCAGAGAAAGAGTTGAAGTAACGGAAACGAGAATAGGGAATGTTGAGGATTCCGCAGTGAATATACAAAAAAGAGTGAAAGACCTAGAAAGAGCAGAAAAATTGGTTCAACAAACACTTCTAGATCTGGAAAACAGGTCAAGAAGGAACAATTTAAGAATTGTAGGCTTCCCGGAGGGGGTGGAGGGGGAAGATGTAACAGCCTTTATGTCCAACTGGTTGGAAAAAACCTTTTCGGAGGAGATCCGCACCAGGGTATTCTTTGTGGATAGAGCACACAGAGTGCCCTTTAAAGCAAGAGCAGTGGGCGCCCCACCGAGGAGTATCTCCTTTCACCAAAGGACCGGGACAATATCCTTAGGAGTGTAAGAAAGATTGGCAAATTGGAGTACAACTCTGCCCCAATTATGATCTTCCCAGACTACCCCCAAGAAGTGCAAAAAAAGAGGGCTGACTATGTGGGTCTGAAAAAGAGGTTGAGGGGTAAAGGCATCTTGTACTCATTGATATACCCGGCAAAATTCAAAATGATCTATGAACAAAAATCCTTTTTTTTTTAAAATCCAATAGAAGCCAACGAATGGGTAGAACGGGTCATAAAAATTTAAGAGGTAAAGTCCGTGGGTAGCTCGGCCCCGGCAGAGGTAATTGCTCTGAGATGAGTCCAGGGAACTTTTGGCCTGGGCATTTGAAGGGGAGGGGGGAGGGATGGGTTGGGGGTGACTGGTGGCCCCAAAACCGGCTGGGAAACATGTTAATACAATATATGATACAGTGCTACTATGATTAAATTATTGTCATGGAACGTACGAGGCTTGAATAATAGGACTAAATGTAGAGCGGTGTTTGACCTATGCTCCTCGTACCAACCAGATGTAGTATGTTTACAGGAGACCCATCTGTTAAAGGAGTCCATATACAAGGTGAAGAAGGCCTGGTTGAGCCACTATTATCATGCCACCTTCTTGGCGTATGCCCGGGGAGTCTGTATAATGATTAATAGGCGTACCAACTTCCGAGAACTCTCCCTGAGAGTGGATCATCAGGGCAAATATATAATTCTCCATTGCCTACTGGACGAGCGTGAGGTAGTATTGGTGGGGGTCTATCTCCCCCCAACGGCACCGGTAGATACATTTGTAGACATATGGAAGCAGACCGATAAGTATAATAATATTCCAATATACTGGATGGGTGATTTCAACAAGGTCACAAACGAAGTACTAGACAGAGCTAGGAAAGGCCCAACCCAGATGGCCAACCATCTAATTTCCTTTGGTAGAACATTAGGGGAACTAGGCCATGATGTGTGGAGAGAGAGGTTCCCCTCGAGGTGTAGTTATACATGTTTTTCCAAAACGCATAGTACCTTATCGAGAATTGATCTTGTTTTATTAAATGACAGGGGAATGAGCAGTATTGGTAAAATTAATATTGGAGCAAGGGGACTATCAGATCACTCCCCTGTCTGGTTCACTTTGACAAACTGCAACACCACAGGGATTACTTTCTACAAAATTAAACCCTTTCTCTTTGGCTTGGTGAAGGGGGAGTGTAGGATAAGGGAGGATATAAAGACTTTCTTGGATAATTGGAATAGTGTGAAGGATGAGGGTGTAAGCTGGGATGCATTGAAGGCATACTTGAGGGGCTCGATACGGGGCTGTATTGCACATGCTAAGAAAAATAAGGAAACAAAATTACAGCAGGCTAAATCTAGAGTATTGGACCTAGAAACAAGCCTCCTTGAAAATCCAACCGAGGAAAATTATAATCAATGGATAGAGGCCCAGGATGGGTTGAGTAGGCTCTGTATGGAGAAAGCACACTTGGAACTGGAAGGACACAATCAGAGGGCAATAGGGGGCTATTATACGTCTATGAAAAGAGTGGCAATGGTGATTAAGAGCCAGGCACCAAGAGAGACGATTAGTGTATTAAGAGCAAGGGATGGTAAATTGTTAACTTCCCAAATAGACATCAGAAAGGAGTTTATGGAATATTTTAAAGATATCTATTCTTCTGAACTCAAGGTTGATTATAAAAAAATTGTAGAGGCACTGTCAAACATCTCAATTCCACAGATCCCTAGTGAAGATGTAGCAACATTAGATAGCCCAATTACTATAGATGAACTGCGGGAGGCCCTAAGAAATTTGCCTAAGGGAAGAGCTGTAGGTGCCGATGGGATACCTCCAGAGGTATACGTAGAGTACTCAGAACTATTACTTCCGGTGCTACTGGATGTTTATAACTTCTCCCTGGCTAAAGGCTCATTACCAGAATCTATGAGTGAGGCCCTAATTATATTGCTGCGAAAGGAGGGTAAGAACCCACAGGAATTGGAAGCATACAGACCGATCTCCCTGCTGAATTCGGACTATAAACTGCTGGCCAAAGTCTTGGCCACCAGGCTCCAGAAAGTTTGTGGGTCAGTAATACACGAAAATCAGTCGGGATTCATGGCGGGGAGATCGGTTCGCAACAATATTTTGAATATATGGTGGAATCTACAGACAAATTGCGTAACGCAGGGCACCAGGATGCTGGTCTCACTTGACGCGGTCAAAGCCTTTGACCGCGTCGAGTGGGACTACATTTGGGCAGTACTGGGCAGGATGGGGTTTGGCCCTCATTTCATCAATCTGGTAAAGATGTTATACAAAGGTGCATCGGCTAGGGTAAGTATTAATGGCAGGGCCTCAGAGTCATTGAGCCTGCACAGAGGGACAAGACAGGGGTGTCCGCTGTCACCGCTGTTGTTTGCGGTGGCGCTGGAGCCGCTGGCATGTCAGTTAAGAGATCATGCCCTGTTAAGGGGGTTTGTTAGAGGCGCAGTGGACAGGCTGCAGCTATATGCGGACGACATGCTGCTGTTTTTAGATCATTCGGGCACAATGCTTCAATATGTCATCGCCCTAATAGAAGAACACGGCAGCATGTCGGGGATAAAGATTAATTGGGGTAAGTCCTCCTATTTATTACTGGACCCCCTAGATAAGGACACTCAAATCCCGGGTCAGCTGGAAAGGGTGGCTGAAATGAGATATCTGGGCATTGTCATTAGTAAAAATCCAAAGGATTATATAAAATTAAACGTGCAACCCCTGTTAACAAAAATTAGGCGCAAGGTGGATATATGGAAGAAACTGAACCTTACTCTAGCAGCTAGGCTTATTCTATGCAAAATGGTGATATTGCCACTGGTCCTCTTTGTCTTGCAAAATAGCCCCTTAGTGATACCAAGGATATGTTTTAGGTCTCTGGAAATGATAATGAGGGAATTAATTTGGGGGGGAAAGCGAGCACGAATTAGTTTGAATAAATTATATGCACCATTTAATAAAGGGCATGGTCTTCCGCTGCACATCGTGTCCGATCGTGGAGTGCAGTTTGCGTCAAAATTCTGGCGTTCCTTGTGTAACCAACTGCAGGTCAACCTTGAAGGTACCTCGACCTCGGCTGCCACCGTGGGCTAGTCACACCTGGGAGCGACCTAGTGGTATCCTGCCGCAGCAAGTCCAACCCGCTTTGCGGCGGGCTCTGGTGAATACCAGGTGCCGCTAGGCTCCGGTTCCGGGTGTTGGCTAGTTACATCTCCCGCGGTGGTCCAGAGGATCCACTGATCCTGACAATAGGCCATAATTTCAGCTTTGTTAATACTGGGGCTGAAGATAAGCTGAAGGGAAGAGCCTG